>JZKD02S1758670.1:184098-194501 GCA_000966675.3 Picea glauca | reverse complement strand
GGGCTGGATGAACGAGACAGGGGGGAGGGATCTGGTAGTCGTATTTTAACCCAATTGTCGAGGAGTCACTCTGATACCAATGTTACAAAAAAGCCAGGAGCTACAGAAATGAAATAATATATGTATTGAATAATGAATAATAATATGATGATTACAATTGAGAAATGAGGGCACACTTATATACCCACGCAGGGGTGCCCATAACCAGTAGTCGTGTCTTTTCATTATTAATAATTATTTATTAATTATCATTTAATTGTTATATTTATTAATATCTTATTTATGTGTATTTTTATGTTCATAAAAGCTAAACAAAAGGGAAATCCATCCAAGATTTCCATTGGAGATTCATCTTGTCATCTATCTTCAGTCTATTGATGCAACGATTTGCTTGAAGAGATTGTGGGCATTCTTGGAAGGTTGATTTCTTCTCTTTTGTAGGACCGTGAGCTTGTTGATGATTACAGCTATGTGAGACATTCTCCAGGACACAGACTGATTGAGTCGACCTGAGAGAGAGAGCCCCTAAGATGGGTGTGTGGTTCCTATCTGTGACAGAGTTGGAATGTAGAGATGGCCTCCTCCTTACAGAGAGTTGATAAGAACTCCAGATGATTCTCCTGCATAACACAATGAGAAAGGAGATCTGCTAAGTTGGATATGCCTATGGCTGAGCACAAGGTGAAGGTGTGAATTCCCATAGATCTAGGTGCATCGTCATGATACAGAGATGAAGACAATGTATTAGCCTCCTTTGAGAAGAGAGTTGAGATGATGAACTCCAGATGACTCTCCTGTGTAATGCAGTGGGAAAGAAGATCTTTTGAGTGGACATGCCTGTGGATGAGCATAGGTGAACGTGATCCTAGTGTCTAAGCACTAGTGAGTGTGGTCCTCCTATGATATGCAGTGAGATAGAGATATGGACATCCCTATGGATGTGCCCCTAGTGGTTGAGCACTAGTGGGTGTATGAGATCCCTTGCTATATTGTTCAAAAGTCAGACTTACCTGTAACCCCATTTGTAATGTAAAGGGTACAGGTTGACCCCACCTTAATGTAAAAGATAATTAATGTAAAATATAATTAATATAAAAGATAATTAATATGGTAATTATTAATTATATTTTGAGATATTGAGGTTGGCCCTATTGTGCCAAAAGACACATCATTTGATGTGACAAGTCTTATATAAATAAAGGTGAATCCCCATTGAGGAAACACACTTATCATTTGAGTCATCTCATGATTTCAGAAGTTGTGGTCTAAAATTATGAGAATTACAGCACCCTCTTGTGTGCTAGGTTTGGTGATGGTGTGGGAGGTATTTCTCTTGAGGAATATAGCAAAGGATTGGTTGGGTTTTCTTCCCTTCTTAAGAAGGGTTTCCCAGGATACTTCTTGTGTACTTGTGCATGGTATTCTTCTTGTGATCTTGGTTTGCTGCAGTAGTTATGGTTCAAGTAATTACTAAACAAAATTTTTAAAGAGCATACATGAGCCATAGCTCATTGAAAATATAACATGGTTTCAGAGTAGGTCTTGAAGAATACAACTTTCTCAAGGATGAAAGAATACCGTGGTCACCTAAATACTGCCAAAACCCTTGCTGCCATTGCAAAGAAATGAGGCTGGACCCCACAACAATTAGAGGAAGGCAGTCATGGGAAGAGAATAGTTTTATGTGGCAAGTAAAAGGCTGTCGCAGCCTAGAAGAGAAGGGTCGGACCCCTTTCTAAGGTTTTGTGGTAAATCTCAGTGGTGAAGGAAAGGGCCAGAGCCTAGGTTCCGTGGTAAATTTCTTCCAAGCAGCAGCTGAGGTGTAAGGAGAGGAGCCCAGAGCCTAGGAGGAGGCCCGAATGTCAAATTAAAGTGGCCGCAGGCCTCTAAAACTGTCACAGAAAACCCTTGAACAGAAGAGAACCTAGCCGCAACCCAAAAAGAGACTCAGCCAGGCTTGAGGAGGCTCAAGGAGGGATCGGTCAGGTGCCAAGGGTTAGCCGCAGGCTGGTACAAAGGCTTGGCCTGCTAGAAAGCAGCCTTGGAGGCAATGTTAAAGGAGTTAAGGGTTTCCAGGGAGCTCAGCCTGCCTAGGAGTGAATGTTGGATGAGTTTAGACAACTAGTAAAGGGCTACAACATCAACTACAGGAGGGCAAAAGGATTGATTGTGTACAGGAGCTAAAGCAACAACTTAAAGGTAGATTAAGGGCTATCCTAGAAGTCTAGGACAAAAAGTCTAGTAGGCTGCAACAACTGGCTTCTTGAGTGATTTTGGACAGCCCTTGAGGGCAGATTTTGAACAATGAAAGAGGGTTGCAACAACACTATAACAACAACAAATTCTGGGCTTGTTCTGAAGCTGTCCTAATGCAAAAAGGTAACAGGAGAAATGAGGTATACACCTGAGCAGAGTTAAGAAGAAATTCTGGGAAGTCTTTAGGGCTAGTTAAATGACATTACAAACCTATGACAACAAAGTTACTAAGACCTGTGGACAAGTCAAAGTCTTGAGTTATATCTACACAGTTCTATTTCTCCATTCTGTCATCATTTGGTGTCATACATATTGATGCACGTGTTTAAATGATGGTGCTGGTGTATATCCCAGCAAACATAGAAGGATATTGATGGCTTGTCTAAAGTGAATTGAAGATGTTGACCAAATTGAAACCCTTAAAATACAGATCTAAAAATGAGATGTAACAGTGTTGGGTAGCAGCAGAAGCTACAAGGATAGCTACTACAGTGTGCTTGGAATTTTGTTGAAAGTCAAAATTGGACATGACCTTGATAAAACTAAAACAATCATAGCAAGTTAGACCACCAACAGAAGGGCAGCATTACTAATATGTGATATTCTCATATTATATACATCAGTAAAGATTGATGCAGACTTTGACAGAAACTTGTATGGTATAAGTCGCTACAAAGCAAGCAAGAAAGGAATGTCATTGATCATCATGACATTGATAAACAAGCAGAACCTCCACTGGTGTACACTCTCAGGTATCCACTTGCATATATATATTATTTGCATCATTCACATAAGGGTACTTGCAGGTGGAAGGAACCCTTGATACAATCATGGCCCAAGAGAAGTCTCGGTGCATCCAGAAGAACAACACACTGGAAGTGAAAACTCCAGGTTTGATTGTTTTAAATTATCATGTCTATAACCTACATTTCTAAGATTGCTACATTACAAGTAGGTAATGTAGGTGTGACAACAATCCTTAAAATGTTTTGATTCTAGAGATGTACTCATGAATCTCCACTAGGAGATATTCTTGTCTAGTTTCTTTTCGTTTGTTTTCTTGTTCCAGGAAGGTTAACAACAAAGGAAGATGCTTATCCTTCAGACTTCAGAGGGAGTTACTTGACTCAGAAGGAGTAACACTAATTGAGAAAGAGAGGCATTATCTTCTTCCTCTTCAGCAGTTCAAAGGGAGATAGCCATTGATACAGTTGATCCAGTTGTTCCAATTATATTACCAGAAACTTTGCAGTAGGCCATAAAAGGTCTGTCTGGGCTTAACAAACTCTGCAAGAGGCATAAATACATGCATCTAATGAAAGTGTCAAGAAATACAAAGCAATATCTATGGCCAGAGGATTCTCACAAACAGAGGGAGTGAACTATGATGAGACATATTGAATCAGTAGCCCGATGCACTTCCATCTGTACTACCATCCATGAGTTGGAAACTATATCAGATGGATGGATTCTTGATAAGTTTGGGCTTCAGCAAGAGTGTTGTTGATCCAAACTTATATTATTACAGTGTTGGTGATGAAAGCCTGATTTTGATGACGTATTTAGAAAGTCTTGTTGTTGGATACTAGTAAGCCTTGACTTATAATTTCGAGATAAAGGATATGAGTATGATGCACCACTTCTTGGGACAAGAAGTATGACAGAGGACTGATGAGATTTTCCTAAGTCAAGGAAAACATACAATGGGAATATTAAATAAGTTCAGTATGATAGAATACAAAACCACCATAATGGATTTGAATAAAAGGAATGTTGATGATTCAGACGAGATTGATCCACAATAGATTGGATCATTGATGTATCTGGTTAACACCGGACCTGATTCATGCTAGTGAATGTGCCTAGTCAATCCATGAGTCAGCTGAGACAGACTCACTGGATAATAGTAAAATCATGTCTTGAGATATATACGAGGCACAGTTGGATATGGCCTGAGATATGCCTCCCATGTGAACTTGAGTTTGCAAGGATATGCTGATACAGATTGAACAAAGAGTACAGTGGACCGGAAGAGCACATCCGGTTGTTGTTTTACCATTGGAGTTTGCCATGGTTTCCTAGTGCAGCATGAAACAAAGCTCTGTGGACTTGAGTACCACAGAAACATAGTATATAGTATTGAGTGTGCGAAGAAGTGAGGCTTCACAAGCTTCTGGCAGATTTACTTGATCATGAGATGGATTCTATGATGATAACCAGAGTTGTGTCTAAATCTCTTTGAGAAACCGGTGTTTCATGATAGACCAAAACATGTTGAGATAAAATATCATTATATCAAAGACATGGTGCAGAGGAAAGAAATACACATGTAGTAACTTCCTACACATGAGACGATTGCAGATATATTCACCAAACTGCTTGCCGATACGAAGTTTGAGTACTTCCATGAGAAACTAACTTGGTGAAGAATACCTCTCTAGTTGAGAGGGAGTGTTGATGACTACAGCCAAGACAAAGTTCAAGTACTTCCGTGCGAGACTTGACTTGATGGAGAATGCCTCCCTAGCTGAGAGGGAGTGTTGATGATTATAGTTGTGTGAGACATTCTCCAGGACACAGACTGATTGAGTCGACCTAAGAGAGAGATCTCCTGAGATGGGTGTGTGGTTCCTATCTATGACAGAGTTGGAACGTAGATATGGCCTCCTCCTTACAGAGAGTTGAGAAGAACTCCAAATGATTCTCCTGTGTAATGCAGAGAGAAAGGAGATCTACTAAGTTGGACGTGCCTGTGGCTAAGCACAAGGTGAATGTGTGAATTCCCATAGAGTTGGGTGCATCGTCATGAGACAGAGATGAAGACAATGTATTAGCCTCCTTTGAGCAAAGAGTTTTGATGATGAACTCCAGATGAATCTCCTGTGTAATGCAGTGGGAAAGAAGATTTGTTGAGTGGACGTGCATGTGGATGAGCACAGGTGAACGTGATCCTAGTGGTTGAGCACTAGTGAGTGTGGTTCTCCTGTGAGATGCAGTGAGATAGAGATATGGACATCCCTATGGATGTGCCCTTAGTGGTTGAGCACTAGTGGGTGTATGAGATCCCTTGTTATATTGTTCAAGAGTCAAACTTACCTGTAACCCTATTTGTAATGTAAAGGGTATAGGTCGGCCCCACCTTAATGTAAAACATAATTAATGTAAAATATAATTAATATGGTAATTATTAATTATATTTTGAGTTATTGAGGTCGACCCTATTGTGCCAAAAGACACATCATTTGATGTGACAAGTCTTATATAAATAAAGATGAATCCCCATTGAGGAAACACACTTATCATTTGAGTCATCTCATGATTTCAGAAGTTGTGGTCTGAAATTATGAGAATTACAGCACCCTCTTGTGTGCTAGGTTTGGTGATGGTGTGGGAGGTCTTTCTCTTGAGGAATATAGCAAAGGATTGGTTGGGTTTTCTTCCCTTGAGAAGGGTTTCCCAGGATACTTCTTGTGTACTTGTGCATGGCTATTCTTCTTGTGATCTTGGTTTGCTACAGTAGTTATGGATCAAGTAATAACTAAATAGAAAATTTAAAGAGGATACATGAGACATAGCTCATTGAAAATATAACAAAGCTAAGGGGGATTGAGGAGGAGTGGGTGTTGAGAATGTAACAAGGAAGGTCTTCCACACATTGCAGCATCCTAGCATGGTGGGAGACAATGAAACATTATTCAAGTTGATTAATTAAACTTTTCCCCAAGTCTAACTTAGGAAAAGGATTGTTGATCCTTATGAGACTAGGGTTTCACTTGATCATGGAAGTATAAAGAAATCGATTTGGCTAGAGGGGCGCATTATTCATATGAGAGAGAGGGAGAACTTAATTGGAGTGAAGGGATTTTCCTAGAGTTCGCTGGAGAGAGATTGCAAGAAGGCAGAGGAGGATTCTTCAAGGGATATTGGCACACTTCTTCAGCTTGGGAGAGCCCACTACCTTCAGATATGACAGTTGCCATACAGGGCGACATAGGGGTTGTACATCTACACAAAGGAAAATACTGAGTCGTTTTGGTTCAAGGACATGGGGAGAGGTCATACTTATGTGGTAGAGGTGAAACATTGAGGGTTTACTCAATAATTTGGCTGGACCAAAATTATTTGTAAGAGATCTCCATATTTCTGTTGCTAATAATAAAATCCATGAATCTGTTGCACTGGTTTTCCCTTCGGGGTTTTTCCAGAGACTATTTGTCCAAAATATTTGTGTACATGTGATGTGATTGTTGTTTTCTTGTACTGTTAAGTTCTTGGTTGTTAGGTTTCTGTTGTGAAAATTTTATTTGTGAAAATAACCTAGCTATAACTAAAAGTCAAAAATAGATTGTGGTTTATTTGTTGGGTTTAGAAAAATTCACATGGTATCAGAGCATCACTGTTGAAGAAGCAGTATCACGGGTATATAATTGGAGATCTAAGTGGATCGTGATGATCCAAGGCATAGAATCAAGACAACCACAATTTTTTACAGCATAAGGGTTTGAGCCGTGAGGGTTTGAATAGGAACAACAACATTGTTTCAACAATGGCCTTGAGTTCGAGGGTTGAGGATTGTCTACAAGGGGCTCAGAACCAGGCCACCTGGAAAGAGAGAATGACTATGGTGTTGGATGTCAATGATGTACTTGAGCATACACCAGGCAGTGCAGTTGCTCCTATGGATGTAGCCATTTGGAAGAAGGGTGAGGATAAGGCAAAGAGCCTAATTATTGATGGGATTAAAGATCATGTGATCCCACATCTCTCAGGAAAGAATATTGCAAAGGATATGTGGAAAGCCTTGAGCGATCTCTACCAGCCAAAGAATGAGAACAGGGTAATGGTGTTGCGTTAGAGATTACACAGCTCTAATATGGCCAAGGGAAAGAGTGTGGTTCCATACCTTACTAGATAAACACAGATCAGGGATGAGTTCATTGTAGTAGGAGAGAAAACAAAGGATTGTTGGCGTGTTTACATGTAGGTGTGCTTGTCATTGATGGTAAGATCAGAGTATGCAGCGATGGAAAAACGGGGACAACGGAAGCCCGAGAGGAGAAGCGACAGTGATCTTTGGATCCCATTGAGAATTTTCCAATAAACGTCAGATCTGAGCCCGAGGTCCGACCAGCATTGGATCCAAGAGAACCTGCACCTTCTTTAAAGAGTAAGGTGAAGCGGGGTTACGAAATCCCAAAGGCAGGAGGACAGTTTCAGATACCGGGAGTTGGAAGAGTTGAGACTCTTCATCATCAGGAGTCCTGGAATTGCGAAAAGTGAAACACTAAAATCCCAAAAGTAGGAGGACAGTTTCGGATACCGAGAGTTGGAAGAGTCAAGAATCTTCATCATCAGGAGTCCCAGAATCGCGAAATGTGAAACCCCGAAAACTCGAAACAGGAACATTGACCGGAGGTTCAGATACCGAGAGTTGGAGGAGTCAAGAGTCGAGACTCTTCAACACAGGAGTCCCGAAGTGCTGAAATGCGAAACGCCGAAAATCCCAAAATAGGCACATCAACCGGAGTTTCGGATACCGGGAGTTGGAGGAGTCAAGAGTCAAGACTCTTCATCACAGGAGTCCCGAAGTCGCAAAATGAGAAATGTCGAAACACCTTTTTGTGTAGATTTTGGATACCGGGAGATGGAACGTCAAAACACTTCATCACAAGGAATATCGGAATGCCGGAATGCCGAAATGCCGAAATGCCGAAATGCGAAAAACACATTTTGGTGTTGGTTTCAGATACCGGGAGTTGGAGTGTCGAAACACTTTGCAACAGGAATGCTGAAATGATGAAAACGTCGAAATGCATTTTCGAATAAGGGTATGGTCACCGTCGGTGGTCACATCATCGAAGAGATATAGAGAAGAGCTCGAAGAGACAAGCTCCATTTCGGAGTTTTGGACATGGAGAGTCAAGACGACTCATCATAGAATCCTCGAAACGCGAAATGTGAAATACATGTTCGGAATTGGCCCTTGGTCATAACCCATGGTCACATCGATGAAGGATTAAGGGAGGAGGTAGCACGAAACTAATCTCTATTTCGGAGATCGTGACTTGGAGAGTCAAGATGCCTCACCACAGGGATGTCGAAAAGTCGAACATTGAAAGGCCGAAAGGCTGAATTGCAAAATGGTGAAATAAGTGCGAGACCCATCATTTATGATCCAACGGTGCATGTTATTAGGGAATATGATCGAAGGGATACTGCTGCTCTTCACAGTTAATCGATTAGTGGAGATTCAGTTGTTGAAGCGGTCTTTGGAGGTTCACAGTGTAACTACTAGAAACCATTGATGGTTTATGCCAGAGGACTCAAAGAGACTTCTGTGTGATTTCCAGAGGATCTTAAGAGTCTCAAGG
The DNA here is from genome assembly GCA_000966675.3 of Picea glauca. NCBI lineage: Eukaryota > Viridiplantae > Streptophyta > Pinopsida > Pinales > Pinaceae > Picea > Picea glauca. The sequence continues at coordinate 185,874 of JZKD02S1758670.1, read as the reverse complement.
AATCTACCAGTGGAATGAAGACTATTCATAGAGGCTATTGACAGATGGATGAGTGTTGAAGCCTATAACTGCAACAGAGAGGATGAGCTCAACTGTGACAGAGAAGAGAAAGAGTCTCGAATGCTAGACAGATTAAGGAATCTCAGCATAACACTTAGTGATGATGGACACATGGGTTGAATAGCCAGAGAAGCTGAAGAGTTGCAATGATGATCAGGCAGAGCACTCGACATGAAGAGCATGCAGAAGGATTGTGCATAAGAGATGCACAAGGTGCACAGAGACTATAAGGATGTAGAACAAAGAAGAGATGTGTGCTGCTGTAGAGAGGAATTACACACGGGGAAATGGATGTTGTGGGCAGGAGCTGAAATACACAGAAGAAGCGTAATTCAGAGAATGAAAATAAGACGTAGAGAATAAAGTGTAGCAGAAGCAAAGAACAGAGATGCATAGCTAAGACAGTAAAAGAAGGCTAAGGTGCACTTGTAGAGAAGATCAGAAAGCGCAAGAAGATGCAGACAGAGAGACACTGATACAGGAGAGCAGAGCAGTGTAGCAGAACAGTGATGAGACTGGTAAGCCATTGATGAAAATTATATCACTGTAATAATTTTCAGTAGCAAAGATTTATATTTCAGGGTGGTAGGGAGGTGTTAGGGAGGATTGTTGTCCTCAGAGGTTCAAGTGGGTGCTTGAACACAAGAAGTTGTAGCTTCCATCTGGTTGCAGCCAGAGAAACCAGGGTGGTGCAAGGGAGAATTGTTATTCTCTGCTATACAGGTTGGTGCTTGTGTGACTGGAGTTGGTGCTTCCATCCAGTTGGTGATAGAACACTTAGGGAGTTGGTGCTTCATTCTAGTGGGTGCTAGAGAAACTAGGGAGTTGGTGCTTTCTTCTAGTAGGTGCTAGAGAAAACAGATAGTTGGTGCTCTCAGCAAGTTGCAACTTGCAAAACAGAGGTTGTAGCCTCATTATGAGTTGGTGCTCATAAGTATGATAATGTACTGTAAAGATTACTTATCATATAAAGAAGAAGAGGTTTTTACCCTTTATGGGTTTCCTCAGGAAATATTTGTCTCTGTATATTTCATATGTGTGAATGATGTTGAATGTTCTCTTGGTTACTTCCAATTATTGTGATTTTCATTCAGTGCTCTGCAAAGAGTTTAAAATAAGCATAATTGTTTAAGCTCGGTAACAACTGATTCACCCCCCCTCTCAGTTGTCCAACAATTGGTATCAGAGCTGGCCCCTTTTATCTAAGGGTAGATCTTAGAGCTTAAACATGTCAAGCCATGAAGGAAATTCAACCAATAAGGCCCCTCTGTTCAATGGAACAAACTTTACCTTCTAGAAAGTTAGAATGAGAACCTACATAATGGCTTTAGGTGCAGATGTCTGGGATGTGGTAGATACTGGTCACGTAAAGCCAGTTGTACTAGCTAATAAGGATGACAAGCTAGAATTTAGCTTCAACGCTAAGGCTATGAATGCTATCTTGAGTGGGCTTGCAGAAGCAAAATTCGTAAAAGTTATGCACCTAAGAACTGCCAAAGAAATGTGGGACAAACTCATTAGCAGTTATGAAGGTAATGAGAAGGTAAAGGACGCCAAGCTTCAAACCTACAGAGTATAGTTTGAACAGTTGAATATGAAATAAGATGAAACTGTTGGAAAATACTTTCTGAGAGTTGAAGAACTGGTAAATGCAATGAAAGCACTTGGTGAAAAAATTGAGGAACCTTCTTTAGTTCAGAAAATTTTGAGATCTCT
>JZKD02S1758670.1:139696-180977 GCA_000966675.3 Picea glauca | reverse complement strand
ATGGATCTTTAAGAATAAGTTGAATGAGCAGGGACAAGTTGTCAGGAACAAAGCAAGATTGGTCTGTAAAGGCTATGCTCAAATAGAAGGACTAGATTTTGATGAAACATTTGCGTCCATAGCAAGATTAGAAGCTATCATAATATTTCTTGCCTATGCTTGTCATAAAAGATTTAAATTCTATCAAATGGATGTCAAGTCAGCTTTTCTAAATAGAGATTTAAATGAAGAAGTCTATATGGAACAACCAGAGGGTTTCGAACTGTTTGATAACCTTGACTTAGTATGCAAGATGACGAAAGATTTATATGGGTTAAAACAAGCCCCTCTTGCCTGGTATCAAAGACTGGATACGTATCTCAAAGACAAAGGGTTCAAGAGAGGAACAGTTGACAACAATCTATATATCAAAACAAAGGATAATGATTTGCTCATCGTGTTGGTCTATGTAGATGACATCATCTTCGGATGTAATAAGGATTCATTGGTACAATGGTTTGCTTCTGCCATGAAGTTTGAGTTTGAAATGTCTATGATAGGTGAACTTTCATTTTTTCTTGGTCTGCAAATTACTCAGAGGTCTGAAGGGATGTTCATTTCTCAAGAAAAATATCTAAGAGAAATGTTGAAAAGGTTTCAATTGGAAGATTATAAACCTGTGGGCACACCTATGGTTACTGGATGCAAATTAAGCAAGGATGATGACTCACCTGATGTTGATCAAAGTTCATATAGGTCAATGATAGGCATCCTATTGTACATCATAGCATCTCGCCCAGACATAATGCATGTTGTTGGAATGGTAGGAAGATATCAGTCTACACCTAAACAGAGTCATTTGCAAGTTGTTAAAAGTATATTCAGATATTTGAAATAAATAATGAACTATGGCCTATGGTATCCTAAGAATCAAAATTTTCAATTATCAGTCTACTCAGATGCTGATTGGGCTAACTGCATGGATGAAAGGAAAAACACGAGTGGAGGTGCGTTCTTCTTAGGGGATTCTCTAGTAGCATGGTTGAGTAAAAAGAAAGGTTCCATTTCTTTATCAACTACAGAGGCAGAGTACATTGTTGCTACTACATGTTGCACTCAGGTATTATGGATGATTCAGACACTTGCAGACTTGGAGGTAAAATATGCTGCACCAATCCCAATTCATTGTGATAGCACTAGTGCCATCAGTGTGTCCAAGAATCCTGTATTCCACTCCAAGACCAAGCATATTCCCATAAAATACCATTTTCTGAGAGAGCAGGTCACGAATTAGATTGTTCAGGTCCATTACATTCCAACCACAGAACAAATTGCAGACATATTTACTAAACCCCTAGCCAAGACACCATTTGAATATCTCTGACAAAGCTGGGTGTCATCCTATCTCACACCTAAGAGATTCCATCCCGTTAGGGGGAGTGTTGTATTGATTGAATATCTGATACCTCCTAAAAATACTGCAACAGCTCAGGGGGAGCATGTTTTCTTTGACATTGATGTCAAAGGGGGAGAAAAGGAGTGGTCCGGACCGGATGCTATAGTTGGAGGTCCAAACAGATTAGCGCAGTCATTCAGGGTTGCCATCAATGCCAAAGGAGGAGATTGTTAACATGTTTACAGGTAGGTGTGCTTGTCATTGATGGCAAGAACAGAGTATGTAGAGATGGAAAAATAGGGACATTGGAAGCCTGAGAGGAGAAGCGACAGTGATCTTTGGATCCCATTGAGAATTCTCGATGAACGTCAGATCTGAGCCCGAGGTTCGACCGGCATTGGATACAGGAGAACCTGCACGTTCTTTAAAGAGAAAGGTGAAGAGGGGTTACGAAATCCCGAAGGCAGGAGGATAATTTCAGCTACCGAGAGTTGGAAGAGTCGAGACTCTTCATCATCAAGAGTCTCGGAATCGCAAAATGCTAAAAACTGAAATCTCGAAAGAAGGAGGATAGTTTCGGATAACGGGAGTTGGAAGAGTTGAGACTCTTCATCATCCAGAGTACCAGAATTGCGAAATGCAAAACCCTGAAAACCCAAAACAAGCACATCGACTGGGAGTTCGGATACCGGGAGTTGGAGGAGTCCCGAAGTCACGAAATGCGAAACCCCGAAAATCCCAAAACAGGCACATCAACCGGAGGAGTCCCGAAGTCCCGAAGCACTAAATGGCTTTTCAAAGTCATGAGACATATTTGTTCGTGGAGTTGTAGCTCGACAGAAGCTCCCTGAATGGAAACGCTTATGGGATAGTTTTGTGCAGGAGGAGATTAGACTTGGTCAGTCCAACGGATCTTCATCTTCACCAAACATTGTGGATGAAGAAGGCTTGGATCTTGCGAGAAAAGGCAAGGATAACAAGAAGAAAGTTGGAAAGAAGAAGAACATTGAATTTTCTAAAGTCAAATGTTTTCAGTGTCACAAGATAAGACACTTTGCCCAATTATCTCAAACCATAAGTTATCGTCCCATGAAGATATCTCAAGATATGCTTTGCAGCTATCCAATGTTCTTGTCTAGGTTCAACATGGAACTGGCTCAACATGTTCACAGCAAAACAAATGTCCGGCCTAGTATTCACTAAATACATCAAGGAGCCAATCAACTATTAGTACAGGGACGAGTCTACTAGATCAAAATCAGAGTCTCTCAACTTCCTCAAATCTGTTACCATGGGAGTTGTCATGGATTTACAATCCATCATCCCAAACTTTTGAAGGATCTTTACGAAATACTTCCCTTGTCCTAGGAAGACTTAACCACACTTATGTCATACTTATAATCCCAAGTAGTAGTGCATGAGACCAAGATCCTTCATATCAAATTCAGTGGCTAGCTCCTTCTTACACTAAATAATGAGAAGCGTTGCACCTGTTAGGAACAAATCATCAACATATAACAATAGAATCACAGGTGCATTATTCACAACTTTGTAGTAGAGATTTGGATCGGCATGAATCTTGGAAAATCCAAGTCTTTTCAAGTAGCTATCAATATGTGCATACCAAGCTCTTGGAGCTTGCTTGAGTCCATACAAGGCCTTCTTCAATCTACATACATGGGTTTCTCTTGGGTGTACCTCAAAACCTTGAGATTGCTCTATGTAAAATTCTTCCTCAATCACTTCATTGAGAAAGACGGTCTTTACATCCATCTGATGTAAATTCCAACCCATGGAAGCTGCTAGATATATGATGGCTCTGATAGATGTATATCTGGCAACCAGAGAAAACGTCTCATCATAATCTTCTCCTTCCTACTGAGAGAATCCTCTAGCCACAAATATCGCCTTGTATTTGTCAATACTTCCATCTACAACATGCTTTATCTTATAAACCCACTTTGAAGTGACTACAGACTTCTCTTTAGGTCTACGCACAACTTCCCATACATCACTTTTCATAATAGATTGGTATTCCTCCATCATGGCCTCCTTCCATTCTTTCTGCTTGACTGCTTCCTCAAAGGTGGAAGGTTCTGCATTGACAATACTTGTCATGAGCACTGCATAAATGGAGAACCTTTTGGGTTTCTTACTTTGTCTGAAGGTGCCACTGGGAGCTTTATGCTTCTCTGCTTCCTGCAAGGTGGATTCATGCCATGCTGGTCTCTTTCTAGTAGGTGCAATAATTGGTTCCACATGTTCATGTGGTGGTTCTTGTTCTTCATTGGTAAGTTCTGGAGAACATGTACTTTCTTCTTTGGTATCTTCATGTTCCTCTTCTTCGTTGGAGTCTATGGAGTCTTCTATAGACTTCTTAAATGCAATCCTTTCATCAAAAGTCACGTCTCTACTGATTTCAACCTTCTACTGCCCAAGAACATAAATTTTATATGCTTTTGATGATTCACTATATCCAACGAATATACCTTTCTTTTCTAAAGCTTCCAACTTCTTTCTCTTATCCTTGGGAACATGAATATAGATGGGGCATCCAAATATTCTCAAGTGTTCAACACTTGGCTTCTTTCGGGAGAAGGCTTCTTCTGGAGTCATGTTCTTCAATATTTTGTGTGGACTTCTATTATGAATATAAACAATTGTCATGGCTGCTTCTCCCCATAGGAACATAGATATATTTTGATCATTCATCATTGCCTTAATTGATTCTTCAATAGTTATGTTCTTTCTTTCATCCACACCATTTTGTTGAGGCTTGTGAGGGACAATTAGCTCCCTCCTAATCCCAACTTATTTACAAAAGGCAATGAGCTCCTTGGAGGTGTATTCTCCTCCATTATCAGATCTTATTGTCTTGATCTTCTTATCTGTTAGGTTTTCTACTTCAGCCTTGAATTCTTGGAATTTTCTAAATACTTCATTCTTAGTCTTTAACAGATACAACCATGTCTTTCTTGAGAAGTCATCTATTAACATTACATAGTAAAGAGATCCTCTTAGAGACTTCACTAGCATAGGTCCACATACATCTGAATGTATTAGGTCTAAGATCCCTTTGGATCTATTTTCACTGCTTGGAAATGGTTTCTTAATATTCTTCCCAAGTGCACATCCTTTGCACACACCTTCATGTACTGATTGTAAATCTGGTATGCCTACAACCATCTGTTTTAGGGATGGCAAGGCTTGATAATGAAGGTGAGCATACCTTCTATGCCATAACTCACTAGGGTTGATTTCATCATGTACTAGAGCTTGAAAATTCTGACCTAGGAGTTTATACAATCTTCCTTCACGAATTCCAATGACTCTAGCGTCTTCTATCTTTGAATCTTTAGACCATACAAGAACTTTTCCATCCAAAAAATCTACTCTATCTCCTTTCTCTTCCAAACAGGAAATAGATGCTAGATTCTTTTTCAAACCATGAACATATAAAACATTACTAAGATGGATAGAGTTACTTGATTCCATTTTGATAGTAGTTTGTCCAATTCCCTTGACTGCATAAGAGTTCCTCTCTCCAAGCTCTACTTTATGAGGTGTCTCCTTTTCCTTCATGCTTGAGAAATTCTTACGGTCACCTATCATATGCCTTGAAGCTCCATTATCGATCAACCACATGTCATCTTCAATTGTTCTAGTAAGAGCTGAATAATAGAAGAAATATGTGTCATCATGCTTTGTCTTCTTTAAGGGTTCTTCGTCATTGGCATCTTATGCGTGATGTCTCTCTTTTCTCTTCTTTGTTAGTTTAGGACAATTCCTTTTGTAGTGGTCATAATAATGGCATTCAAAGCATTGTACCTTTTGACATATCTCTCTTGAACTTCTTTCTTGAATCAGATATTTTCTTACCTCCATGCCTTTTAAACTTTGTTGCAAAGGCTTGAGCATCTTCTTCCTTTTGAGGTTTTCCCTTGGAGTTTAACCTTGTCTCTTCTTGTGCACAACAGGTCCAAAGTTCTTCTAACGTTGGAAACTCCTTCCTTGTATTCATGCTTGCAACAAATGCATCCCATGATCTAGATAGACCATTGAGTGCTATGTTCACAACTTCCTTTTCTAGGATGGATTCTTCAATAGCTTGTAGTTGATCTCTCAACTGAGAAATCCTCACAAAGTATGAAGCTATGGTGTCATCCTTTGTCATCTTTGTGTCACAGAGTTCATTCTTCAGACTCATCACTTGTCCAATATTTCTAACTGAGAAAAGGTTTGTTAGGGCATCGTACATCTTCTTGGATGAGTCAAGATGAGAAATGTAGGGTATCAAGTGATCCTTTATAGAGTCCACTATGATACTCATAGCATTAATGTCATTACCCTTGAACTTCTCCAGTGCTACAACGTTCTGAGGTTCCTTCTCTTTTCTTGCTTCAAATTGTGGCTCCATGATATTTCCTTTCACGATATCTAGGACTTTATTATTGACAAGGATGAGGTCAATCCTTGTCTTCCATGCTCTGAAGTTTAAAGCCCCTTATAACTTGTTTTTTGACTTCATAGATTAAGTCATGGTTGCGTTGACTTTGACTTTGACTTGGTCAACCTTTTACTTTGACCAAAAACTCAAACTTGACACCTTGGCTTGCTGAGAGTACCAGGAGGTGCGCTTGGCTAGGGAGCACTAGGCTATCCAGAAATCAGGTCAAGAGCTTCACTTAAGGTGCCTCAACAAGAGGGATAGGGTTTCGTTGTTGCAACAAAACTCTGACTGCAACTGAAACTGAGAAAATTCTCCCAGTCTACCTTCCAGTGGTTAGACTTTCTGAAGATAGTGTGGGGCCATAACCTGTTAAAATAATAGGTGTGCTCGTTTCACCATAGACAATATCACTATATTGTCACCCAACCATAGGCACAAAGGCCACCCCCGAGCATCTTAACCTTGACAGATAAAAAAATTATGGAAGCAATCACTAGAACCAATAGCCAACCAAGGTAGTGTACCTCTCTCCAAAGCTAGCGTACCAAGCAAAAAGTCCAAACCATAACCAAAAGTCACCACTGCAGCAGCTGCAACTCTCCTCCAGTCATGCGCACCACTAGTCCTTATGAAGTCATGAGAGTGAGTGAGTACAAATGAGCTCAAGCACCCTCTATTTATAGTCCTCCGCGTCACTTAATTGGGTCGACTTCTTCTCTTGGAGGATAATAACTTAATATAAATTATTCTCTTGAGTCGACTTATCTTCTAGGGTTATTAACCAACTATTTAGGGTTTCTCTTGCTTCCCAGAATATTCTAGTCTCGTCAAAGGTTACATGTAGAGGTTAATACCTCCCGCAGCTACCGTAACATCAACACTAAGTTCACAACCGAAAGGCATGACATCGGCAAGGGTTGTGCAATGGGAAAGTATGCCCGAAGACCATTTCCATCGAGTAAGCACGGGTCCAAGGGAGTATTGGACTTGATACATTCTAACGTATGTGGTCCGATGAGCATGGAGTTAGTGAGTGGCTTCAAATACTTTGTTCTATTCATTGATGACTACTCTAGAAATACCTAGATATACTTCCTAAAGGCTAAGGATGAAGTCTTAGACAGATTTCAGGACTTCAGAGCTCTGGTTGAGAACTAGACTGGCAGGCAGATTCGGGTTCTAAGATCTGACAACGGGGGTGAGTACACCTCCAAGGATTTTGTGGATTATTACGTAGTGTTGAGATTTGGGTACCTTGGAAAGTGGTCCCCTTGTGTTTGTGACTCTCTAAACACAAAGGGGGAGACTATTACCCTTAATACTTTACTTTATGATCTAATTTCACTTTGACTTTATCACTTAAGTCATCAAGTGAAATTTGTCACTTCAGTCATATAGTGACAATTAATTCACTTTGTGGGTGAATTAAGAGACATAAAGCAAACTATGGAAACTTGAGTAAAGTGGGTTTCCAAGTTAGATATTTTAGATTAGATCTCACCCATTGATTAGACATGGCTAGATTGAATCTAGGCCATTGGTCTTTTAGGTTTAGCCAAAGAGAGGCTAAAGGACGCAAAAGGGTAAGAATGAGGCTCATTCTGTTGGCGACGAAAGTCACTCTTGGATTGCAGTAGGAGCAGAGCCCGATGCCCATCAGTTTATGTCATGATTTGTTTATGGAATGGGTGATCGAATGGAAGTTAACTCAAAACAATATTGTTCTAACTCCGAAACTAGGCCAGGCATACATGGGAAAATGAGGTCTTAGATAAACTTCAGACAGTGAGTTGTAGTAGGGTGAGTAGGGGGGAAGACTTGCATCAGAGAAATGCAAAGGTATGTCATAAACATAAGGTTTCTAATAGACTGTAGGAGAAGACATCTAAACGCAAGATCTTCTTACATTCAAACGCAGAGAACCAGAGAATACAATAATTCCACAATAAATCCTTTATCACAACATAATTGCCATAATTCGTGCGACTCAATCAATCACGAACTCTCTTAGTATGAGATGGAAACTCAGACAGGGTAAGAAGGAATGTCTGTCATTAAACAAGAAATATTACATACAAATGCATAACCAGAGCACTAGAGTGACTGTTAAAACTTTACAATCGGGAGCTTCGCTCTACCATCGATGATTACCCAAAATGGTGAAAATGCCTTTATATACTCAAAACAACAACAACAACAAAAACAAGACGCTGCATTAAAAACATTGCGTCTGCATGTCTTCTGACAGTCTACGCATGTAGACTCTGGCCGATCGTGCACCCAAGACAGACGCTATCAGATTTCAGACTGTCCTACTGCAGATGAATCGACCAGCTTTAGTCCTTTGCTGGACATTCTTTTTATGGTGGAGATGATGCTCAACCACTAGTAACAACCACAATAACTGCTTTCTTGGGACTAGGGACAGCCTCGGTCAACTCTGCCTTCTAGGACATGGATATCTTCTCGAGGGGCCACCTGGACCAGCCGAACGATTCACGGGATGAGAGGTGGAAGACACGACATGATTGACGAGGATGTTGTAGGTGCCAGTATGGTGAAGGTGAGGCGGGGGGAAAAGGGGTGCTTTCATGGAAGTGATACGGGGATAGAAATGGGAGCTGTGACATCAGCTGAGGAATGCCACACGGTCTGAATAGGATAGAGGAGGAAAGAGCATGGAGTGAGGGAGTATAGGAGGAGGTGACTGGGAATGAGAGGGACACATGGCAGGAGACAAGAGGACGACGAGCTGAGGAGGTGCCATGTGGATGGAGAGAGGGAAGTTGGATAGATGACAGGGGAAGAGGGAGGCGGTAGGTGGAGAACAGGTGGCAACGGGGAGGATGATACCAAAGGTGACATGACAGGCAAGGGGCCCCACAATAATAACACATCATTCCGGACCCCCCCTCTTTCATTAAAGACAGGATGGAAAAGGGGGGCCAGAAATGCCTGAGCGTCGCTGATTTAGGCTACCCGATCCTGGCCGCCCAGATCCATGCTCCCTTTAAGTACAATGCACCCGAGTTTCATCGATGGATGGATGGTTGAGATGACCTCGACACTTTTACTATGAAAATCTCGAAAGGCCCCACCTGTGGCTCAGATCTTGCACCGTGTGTCCTTCAGATGAACGACCTAGATGGCTTTGATGTCAGAAGTGGGTTGCCTCCATTACCAGGCTCGTTTGATGTGACCGGGTGCTAGGACCATAGGCTCGGCTTCAAAGGTGCTTATCGACGTTTCAGGGTTCGGGATTTCGAGATGTAGAATGACGTGAAACCCTCACCCTTCGAACTCCCGAATGAAAAAAAGTCAACGTGACTAGATCTTGCGCCACACGTCCTTTGGATGGATGACTGATATCCTTTCTTGCATGTAATATAGACACTACCCATCACGCTAATCCCGACGCAACTCCGCTAACCGCGATTTCCCACCGACCATCGATCTACTCCTATGGATGAATTTGGGCCGCTGACAACATAATTTTGCCCGCTCACTTGATTTTTAGCCTGGAATGGGGCTTTACGTGCTACGCTTGGGCGTTCTTCGTGCAAACTGCAGACCTGGATGCTCTCAGGCCCAAGACAAGAATTGTTTCTAACATTAGGCTCCATGGGTGATAGAGTCATCCCTATTATTCTTTAAGAACTCATTCTGCAGCTTCAGTGCCTTGCTATTGGGATATGGAGTCAGGCTCAAAACATCCCGCTGCTGAAAATACAGGCCGAAAAATAAAAGCAACAAAATAAAGATACATGCTCAAAGGAGCTTATTTATATACAATCCTAAACTAATAAAACACTTTACATGGGGCTAGGTGAAAGCAGACTTCCACCATAGCCAATCAAGTAACTTCCTGAAGGGAAGCTCTTTCTTTATGTCGATGATCACCATTAGATGGTGTAACCATGACAGCAGAACGGCTACACTCTTCAAATTCTCCTCACAGGCTGAAGTTGATATGGAATAGGGCGGCTCCAAGGCATAAAGGACATGCCACTCCATGTACTCGCTGACAAGATCATAGAATGAGTGGCAAACCCTGTGAAAAGGGTAGCAAAAGGCCTGCTCTGCTCCACAACTACTCCTACAGGGCTGAACTTCATGAGTCTGCATAGGTGAATGGGCGGGCTTCGGGTAGGAATTCACCTGTTCCACTAGTTCTTTCTGCTCTTCTTCTTGGCTCTCCCCCAGGTCCGATTCATATTCATCATAAATAGGGACCATGGGGTGGTTCTGCTTGCTGACTAGCTCTTTAGTATCTCTATAGTGATCAAATGTAGGATAAGCTTGCTGCTCATCATCACTATAATATACATCAAAAAGGGGTTGTCCTTCATTGATATGATCCTCCTCCAGAACAGTGATCCCGTCAAAAACTTTGTTTTAGGGATAGTGGGACCTGCTGGTTCTGGCTGCTCACACATAATCTTTTTCTCTTTATTCACAGGCAAAAATATATCGTGAGAAACCCCTTGAAGGAAAAGAGAAAAATCCTCCTCCACAACCATCCCTTCAACCCTAGGAACATCTGCTTCAACCCGATACCCAAGTGAGCCATCTACTATAGACAACATCTTCTCTATAAACTCATAATTTTCACAAGAGGCATGTTGATCATTATGAACATCTAAAAGAACAGGTGCATCTGAAATAATGTCAGATGCTTCCATTCTAGGGCTAGCACAATTAATATCATTCAACACCTCTATTTTTTCATGGCAAATGCTTTCCTCCACAGTAAAAGCTTTATCATGGACATGGTCTTCAGGGCCAGCAGAGGATTCATGAAGCAAAGAAAACTCCTCACAATAGTTTTCATACAAATAATCAGCTGGATAGTAATCTTTACAAAATTAATTGAAAGTTGTATGAAAATCTGTCAAAGAATGGATACTTGCAGTGGGAAGAGATTGACACCAATCAAGAGCAGCTCCCTTTAATGAATACCTGAAGAGCTTAATCTGGACATCTTCATGCATGATATTAAGTCGATGAATAATCTCATGAAAGTCCAGTAAATGCTCAGCTAGTACCTCCCAACTCTTTGCGTGAAATTCAAGGAGGAAATTTTCCCATATGTCTCTATCAGGAAGTGCATTAGGAAAACCAACTATCTGGGAAAAGTCACAGAAAGCAAACCTTTGAGCTAAGATTTTCTCCATATCGAACCAGTGGAGTCGCTGATTGATCCTTGAATCATGGAGTCGCCAGGTGAAATATTTATAGCTTCGAATGTGTCTGGTCCTTGCTCACCATCAAAGGCCAAATCCTAATGTTGTTGTTACCCCAGGAAGCTTCTCAGGCTGAGAAAGCAACTATTGAAACCTTCTCGAGAAATCTCCTTAGGGTCAGCTTTCAGGTGTGCTAACAATAGACACAACTGAAACAGTGAAGTGGAAACCTTGGAGTCACCACAGTGGAGTCGTCAGGTGCACAGTAGCAATCTTGAAGGGATCTAATGTCTGATGCACCTTCAGAATCAGAGGCTCAATGTTGTTCTGCCCAGGGAAAATCTTCAACTTCGTCCCCGACAACGGTGCCAAAAATGTTAGCGTCATAAGTCACTTCTGGATTGCAGCAGGAGTAGAGCCCAACGCCCATCAGTTTATGTCACGATTTGTTTATGGAATGGGTGATCAAATGGAAGTTAACTCAAAACAATATTGTTCTAACTCCGAAACTAGGTTAGGCATACATGGGAAAATGAGGTCTTAAATAAACTTCAGACAGTGAGTTGTAGTAGGGTGAGTAGGGGGGAAGACTTGCATCAGAGAAATGCAAAGGTCTATCATAAACATCAGGTTTCTAACAGACTGTAGGAGAAGACATCTAAACGCAAGATCTTCTTACATTCAAACGCAGAGAACCAGAGAATACAATAATGCCACAATAAATCCTTTATCACAACATAATTTCCATAATTCGTGTGACTCAGTCAATCACGAACTCTCTCAGTATGAGATGGAAACTCAGACGGGGTAAGAAGGACTGTCTTTCATTAATCAAGAAATCTTACATATAGATGCATAACCAAAGCACTAGAGTGTTTGTTAAAAATTTACAATCGGGAGCTTCGCTCTACCATTGATGATTACCCAAAATGGCGAAAACGCCTTTATATACTCAAAACAACAACAACAGCAAAAACAAGACGCTGCATTAAAAACATTGTGTCTTCATGTCTTCTGACAGTCTGCGCATGCAAACTCTAGCCGATCGTGCACTCAAGACAGACGCTATCAGATTTCGGACTGTCCTGCTGCAGATGAATCGACCAACTTTAGTCCTTTAATGGACTTTATTTTTATGGCAGAGATGATGCTCAACCACCAGCAACAACCACAATAACTACTTTCTTGGGACTGGGGACAGTCTCGGTCAACTCTGCCTTCTGGGACGTGGAGGTCTTATCGAGGGGCCACCTAGACCAGCCGAATGGTTCATAGGATGAGAGGTGGAAGACGTGGCATGCTTGATGAGGATGTTGTAGGTGCCAGTATGGTGAAGGTGAGGCAGGGGGAAAAGGGGTGCTTTCGTGGAAGTGATACGGGGACAAAAATTGGAGCTGTTACATCAGATGAGGAATTCCACGCGGTCTGAATAGGACAAAGGAGGAAAGAGCATGGAGTGCGTGAGTATAGGAGGAGGTGACTGGGAATGAGAGGGACACATGGCAGGAGACGAGAGGATGATGAGCTGAGGAGGTGCCATGTGGATGGAGAGAGAGAAGTTGGATAGATGACAGGGGAAGAGGGAGGCGGTAGGTGGAGAATAGGTGGCAACAGGGAGGACAATACCAAAGGTGACACGACAGGCAAGAAGCCCTACAATAATAACACATCATTCCGTAACCCCCCTCTTTCATTAAAGACAAGATGGCAAAGGGGGGCCTGAAACGCCTGAGCGTCGCTGATTTAGGCACCCCGATCCTGGCCGCCCAGATCCATGCTCCCTTTAAGTCCAATGCGCCCAAGTTTCATCGATGGATGGACGACTGAGATGACCTCGACGCTTTTACTACGAAAATCTCGAAAGGCCCCATCTGTGGCTCAGATCTTGCGCCGCGTGTCCTTTAGATGAATGAACTAGATGGCTTTGATGTCAGAAGAGGGTTGCCTCCATTACCAGGCTTGTTTGATGTGACTGGGTGCTAGGACCATAGGCTCGGCTTCAAAGGTTCTTATCGGTGTTTCGGGGTTCAGGGTTTCGAGATGTAGAACGATGTGAAACCCTCACCCTTCGAACTCCCGAATGCCGAAAAGCCGTCGTGACTAGATATCGCACCACACATCCTTTGGATGGACGATTGATATCCTTTCTTGCATGTAATATAGATTCTACCCATTGCGCTAATCCCGGTGCAACTCCGCTATCCGCGATTTCCCGTCGACCATGGATCTGCTCCTATGGATGAATTTGGGCCATTGACAACATAGTTTCGCCCGCTCACTTGATTTTTAGCCTGAAATGGGGCTTTACGTGCTACACTTGGGCGTTCTTCATGCAACCTGCAGACCTGGATGCTCTTGGGCCCAAGACAAGAATTGTTGCTAACACATTCTTCATTTGATCACTTGAGAGACTTGGGTGAGGAGAAGAGAAGTGAAGAGGAAAAGAAAGTGAGGGTTTGGGGGAATCTAGCCTATATGAGAGGCAAGCAATGCAAAGTGCAACTATTCAAATGCAAAGGCAAGCCCTTTCCTAAGACAACTAAGACTAGTGCCTAAGGTTGGGCAAGGGGTCAACTAAAGCTTAAGGGAGATAGATTTTACAAGAGTTACACAAGATTACAAAGAATGAAATTTAGAACTAGATACAATTAAAAGAGACAATAATTATCTACAAATCTATGAATGCTAAATATACAACAGTTATCCAATGATACAATTTTTGAAAGGAAAGGAACAAGCACTAACTTGATTACTTGATTGTGCTGGAAATATAGATTGCTTCAAATGAAAAGATCACACCAACACATCAAGCCTACATACCCAACAATAGAGTGCCTCCAAAGGATGCACAACTCTAAGTGGTTGCTTCAATGGCAAACAAAAATAGACAACACAAACCCAAACAATGAAGTTTCCTCCAAAGGATGCACAACTTCAAGGGGTTAATCCAACACAACTTAAAACTGAAAATTAAATTGCTCAAAGAAAGCCTCCAAGGGCAAGAGCACAACTCTAAATCACTTAGTGAATATCCACAAAACTGAAATAAGCTTGCATGAAAGTAAATGGAAAGTAGAGTGCTTGGAAGATTACATAAGTGTCAACCATAAAAGATATACCAATATAGAATTCCCAAAGTTGTAGTGGATGAATTAGGATTAGTTAAGTTCTATAGTTAGATAATGAATCCTAACTAAGTGACAACCCCGCAACTCCCCCTGCTTCTACCAAATAGTTGTTGGGTACTCAAGAAGTGAGGCAAAAAAGGCCCCACCCTAGCTCCATACGTCAACCCAAGAAAAGAAGTACTTTTGGAAAGGACGCCAAGTGCCATGAGATTGTCCCCGATTTAGCACCTTCTGTTGCTTCCTTATAGTTATCGTTTAGATGGAAAAGTTGGGTCAGTAGTGAGTGACCTATTAAACCTAATTAATTTTAAGCCCTATGAGACTAAGGTAGATTTAGTTAGTTGTGTGTTGAGCAAGATGTGCTTGCTAAAGTGTCAAGTGCTTGAATGTAAGATAAATTGCTTGCAAGTTAAAAGGAAGTACTCAACAAAGGTGTGTAACTTGAAAAGCATGTAGTACTTGAAATTAAACTTGCAAAAATGAAAGATCGAGTTTGCCTAAAACCATGAAGTTACACCATGCTCATAAGATTGCAATAAGGAAAGTACTTGTGAAAAATGAAATTGAAAGCAAAGTACTTGAAACAAATGTAACTTGCAAAGAAAGAGAACTAAATGAGCATCAAGAACTTATCATGCCTCCATGGGCCTACACTAGCATATGATTATTTCATAACTTAAACATAAACCATTATTGAGCATGAATGAAATAAACACAACTAGTCTAACCTTACGATTTTGGGGGTTGGCAAAGCCAATCACACTCCAAGGTGTAGACAAACAAGTGTAAATAAAATGCTTGTAAATAAAACTAAGTTAAGCAAACCTCAAACAATGGCACAAGGTGGAGGCAAGCCTTCCTTTGTTGTGCCAAAGTGGGTTGAAAAGAGACTAAACTAATAACAGAAAATGAATGGCAGCAAGAGAACCTCACAATTTAGGATGGTTGGAAAAGCCAAGCAGTTTCCAGGAGTGGGAAAATAAACTAAAAACTTGCAGAAAATTTATTTTAGGAGAAGTGCAAGCCCTTGGTTACTCTTTGGGGGCTTGCTTACAATGAATATAGAAGAGAGAAGTGTTGGGGGTGAAGGCACCCCAACTTAGGAGGATGTAGTAGATGTTTTGAGGCCCCAAGAGGGTGTTTCCTCCTCATTTTCTGTCACAGACTTGCAAAAACCAGCAAATAAGACTAGCTGGAAAACTGCAGAAAAACAACAAAAAACCCTGCAGAAAATTTCTATTAAGTTTAAACAGAAATATAAAACGACATATGGTAGTATTTGTAGTCGTTTTTTTATCTATTTCAGCGTATAAAACTACCCATGTACTTAGAAATTACAACAGAAAAACCAAAACTAAAACTATGAAGGAAATAAGATTGGTTTAAATGAACAACTTCCAAATCTGAAGTTGCTCCTCCTTAACCCTTAAGAAACCTGCAAACAATGTAAGCAAAGCTACAAGACCAAGCAAGAGGTAAGTAGATCCCTAAAAATCAACAAAATACTTTGAAGAAATTAAGAATACTACACTACTAAGATCTAGAGCAATACTACTCTAGATCTATCCAAGCAAAGTACTTTGCTTGGATCTCCTACTCTAATCTAGCAACTAGAAACTCAACAATGCATAAACACAGATCGCCTCAATAAGCTCCAACCAAACACCAAGAATACTCCAAGTGCAAATGGTTCCTCCAAAGTTTCTTCTATTAAAAGCAAGCTTGAGCAAATACTTGCTTCAAGCTTGAGAAGTGAGAGAGCAATGTAGGAGAGAGAGAGAATGGGAGAGATTTGGGTATAGTAACAATACACTGAGAGAAGATGTAAAATGAGGGGGGGAGGCCTTTAATTATACTTGGGAGCCAAGATTTACCCCTCTTGGATGAGTCACTAGTGTCACAAAAACTAGAAATTTTCCTTGTAAACCCTAACTAAAGGCAGAAATTTCATGCACACAAAAACTAGAAAATTGTATTGATTAAGTGACCAATCTAAGCATGTTAGATACCAAAAACTGAATATGAAAGAATGAGGAAGAGGGATGGAGAATGCTAGTGAAGTGTAAGCGAAGATGAGGGTACATTCGTCTTTGAAGCTATCCCAACAACTTCATAGAGATGATCTGCAAAACTTAAACCAAAAGTGAGATGGAACAATAGATAATATCCTGCATGCATAGACAATACAACATAGTTTCTATTATATAAGCATTCACAAAATATATAGATGGGCAACTACACTATTGCCTCACCTAGCATAGTAAACTAATTTACTTGAGCAACTATTTACCAAAACACATAAAGATTCAGAATGATATGACCTCACAATGAGTGGCAAATCCAGACTAATCTTGAATGCCATAGTATCCTCCAAAGCAGTTTCTGTATTATTAAGTGGGAAGAGGTTGTAGCAACAATGCTTCTACAAGCTCTTCAAGAGCCAAAACCAGTGAAGCAATGTGGAAGTAATGATAGATAGAGAAAGAGGGATGGAAAGAATTTAGTAGCATAAAAATACTGTGAAGAATGATGTCTAATGAGGGAGTGAGAGGTCTCTTAAATAGAAAAACAAACCAAGGAGACCCCTCTCAGATCCTTGACAAATGTCAAGATCTAAAATCTTGAGGAAAATCAAACCAATGAAAGAGTAAGCTTTTAGGGTGAGGGGGAAAAGGAAAAAAGAGTTGGATGGGCGAAGAAAGCAAGTAAGGAGAAGTGCACTTGGCAAGTGAGGGAGTCCATGCATGCCTTCAAGGAAGAGTTACTTGCTTTCAACGTGATGTTTCCATCCCCATAAACTTTATCCAATTCTTCAAGAGGAAAAGTGTGAGTCAAGGGAGGAAAGTCGTAAGGTATGGGAGAGACGTGTGGGAGGAGTGTGTCATACACACTCTTAAGTGGGATGTGATTGGTGGAGAGTAAGGACCGACACTCCAATCAAAAGGTGACTTACCAAGTACGTGTGACATTCCAATTTAACTTGGATGTTTCCATGGTTACTTGAGGTAAAGTGAGTATGGAGGAGGCAATGCATGAGGTAAGTGTGTGATGTCCACACTCTAATGTGGGACGTGGATGGGAGAGGAAAGGTCGTGTGAGTGGATAGAGGAAGGGTGCACCTCATAAGGAGGGGCCCACAACCCATTACCATTATTAAATGAGTTACTAAGTACTCACGTGGGTAAGGGTGTACGTATCCCTTAATTGGAAATTAATTAAAATGTAATTTTAATTAAATGGGGGGTTAAAAGGGTAGGAAAGGGTAGGATGGGTTAGGTGGGGTCCATATTATTTACTTCACACTTTACTTCACTGTTTTTGGTTAAAAAAATGAAAAATTTACATTTTCCCATGTTCTGGGTTTGGTAATTAAAATTGTTGTTTTCCGAAAAAACTCCTAAGTGGACAAACAACCTAGCAAAACTTGTCCGACTGAGTTAAAACTTGGTCCATGAGTGCAGGGCATCTCATTATCTTTCTTTTGAGTACAAATACCCCTATCAAAAATCCTGGGACCTAAGTTTTACATTAATTACCCAAAATTAATTAATTTCGAACCTTAAAAAAACCTGGTTGTACTTGACGAAATTCCGCAAAATTTTGTGTGCTGTCTTACATGGTCATTTACAACATTCCTAAACACTAGCTACCTAGGAATGACTTCACTAGAATTCCTTTCACCACTTTGGAGGATTTATTGTGTGGGAGTGAAAAACTCAAGGGAGATTAACTCGGCTGCTTAGGCCACATTAACCTCCTGAGGATAAAAAACACTCAGTGAAAGGGACTCTCCTAATGAAGAAACCCTAAGGAAACTGACCTAACATGATCCATGTAGACCTATTACATTATAAACCTGCGCAGGGGTGTGGTAATCCCGCTTACAAAACTGTGTGTTGGAGCAAAAAATTCCCTATATAACCAAAAAGTCTTCGAAATGTTTGCATTTGATGATGCATATCTTCATGGTACATGGAGTTGACCCCCTAGTTGAAGAGGCGGTCAACAGGGCCAAGCCACAGCAGAGTGGTAGTGGGCAAGAGAGAGACATGAGCAAAGTGAGATTCTTTTCTTATGGAGAGATGGGGCACTATGTTGGACAGTGTCCCAAGAAGAAGAAGCAACGGGATGGTGCAGCAAAGGAGCAGGAGTTCACTGCTTCATTTGAGAGGGAGTGTGCTCTCATAGGTTGTTTGACAATTCAGACATCATCCAACGGTTGGTGCGCAGACAGATTTGAGGAGGTCCCACGGATTGAGAGTGTTGTATCTCATGGTACGCAGACTCAGTTTTCGAGTACACCATTTTCAAGGGTGACTGGTCCACCCAGGACAGCTTCAGTTTCAGAGTTGTCATGTAGACAGATAGTTGGTGCAGAGGCTTCAGAGCATCAGAGACTGATGAGTGTGAGCAGGGCACCAAAGAGGCTTGAGTCTCACTTGCCTATGGAAACGAGCGTATCAGTTTCAAATTCCTCTTCAAGAGGAAGACCCTTGGTGACAGACCAAGGTGAGAATCTTTGGTGAGATGCCAAGATCAAGAGACTCTTGGTGAGATGCCAAGAGCTAGAGACACTTGGTGAGATGCCAAGAGATAGAGATCCTTGGTGAGATACCAAGGTAGATATCTTTGGTGAGATGCTAAGATCAGGATCTTTGGTCAAGCAGATCAGAGTCAAAGACCACCTTTGATGATCAGGGTACAGCCATACTCACCGAGTATTTGCCAGCAAGAAATAGTGTCCACTGCAGGGACGAGATTGGAGGGGTGAGTGACACTTTCCTCGGTAAGAGGGAGTGTTGAGATTTGGGTACCTTGGAAAGTGGCCCCCTTGTGTTTGTGAGTCTCTAAACACAAAGGGGGGAGACTATTACCCTTAATACTTTACTTTATGATCTAATGTCACTTTGACTTTATCACTTAAGTCATAAAGTGAAATTTGTCACTTAATTCATAAAGTGACAATTAATTCACTTTGTGGATGAATTAAGAGACATAAACCAAACTATGGAAACTTGAGTAAAGTGGGTTTCCAAGTGATATTTTTGAGATTAGATCTCACCCATTGATTAGACATGGCTAGATTGAATCTAGGCCATTGGTCTTTTAGGTTTGGCCAAAGAGAGGCTAAAGGAGGCAAAAGGGTAAGGATGGGACTCATTCTTCATTTGATCACTTGAGATACTTGGGTGAGGAGAAGAGAAGTGAAGAGGAAGAGAGAGTGAGGGTTTGGAGAGACTTAGGCGCATTTCTTGAGAGGAGAAGGGTGCAAGAGGTCTTTGGGAGATGAAATCTTGAGGAGGGCGCATCCAAGGTGAGGAGGCGCACTTGCTTAAGAGAGGAGTGCATCCATGAGGGTAGGTGCACTTGTTGAGGAGAAGGAACCTTGTTGAGGCTCATTTGTGAGAAGAGGAGAACACAAGATAGAGTGGTCACTTTCCTTGTGGGGAGAAGGGTGCACTTGAGTATAAGTGTGCATTGAACAAGGAGAGAAGGGAGCTACAAGATCTTGGGTGCACAAGGCAAGTGAAGAATCTAGCAAGCACTCCAAGGCAAGAAAACAAGCAAGGTTTAAAGGCAAGAGAAGGGTGCAAGGGTCAAGGCAAAGGGCACACAAGGCAAGACAAAGGGTGCTTGAATCAAGGGAACCCCATTGTCTAGTTTGAGAGGAGCTCTTACTTTGTATCAAGTTCTGTTGGCGTAGTTTCTCATTGTAAATTTTGCTTGAGATCTCCATATATACATATCTCTCTTACTAGTTTTCCCCATGGGGGGTTTTCCAGGGTCATGTTGACCAAAAACACTACGTGTTCATTTTTCATGTGTGCTTAGTTATTTATCAGTTGTAAAGTAATTAAAATATCTAGAGGAGTATTGTATGTTTTTAACATATTTACATGTGCTAACATCAATTACGAAAACACTTGCAAGGGCACCTTAAAAAGAGCATCCAATCATAAGTTTGAAGGTAAATTTGAGGCAAAGAAATATCAGACCTATTTTCTATCCTAAAATAGAAACAAGGACAGTTCTGGAACCTTAAACATAGAGCCCAACAACTAGTCAAAGACAGACTTGTTGGGCAGCCTTTTAGTTCCTCGGAATTTTACATGCAGCAACGGGGATCAAGAAGGAACTCACTGTTCCTTACAATCCTCAACAAAATGGAGTGGCCAAGAGGAAGAATAGGGCCATAGTCGGAGCAACACGGGCAATGATACATGATCAGGGTTTGCCACTGTTTTTGTGCAAAGAGGCTAGTCACACTCTTGTTTATATTCAGAATAGGAGTCCCCACATAGTTTTGGGGAAGTTGACACCTGCGGAGGTATTTACAGGTACCAGGTCAGATGTGAGTCATTTTCTCATCTGGGGAAGCATATGTTATTGTTGTTAGAATATAATGGATGTGCTCATTTTACTATTGACAATATCTCTATTATCACCCAACCATAGGCCGAAGCCACCCTCCGAGCACCATAACCTTGACAAAGAATCACTCCGGAAGCAAACCCTAGGCTAGATAGCCAAACAAAGGGTAGCGCATCTTTCCCCAAGGATAGCGCACCAACAAGAGTTGATTAGATGTTCCAAACCCTAGCCAAGAGATAGTCCAAGCCAAACGTGATCTGCTAGCTATAGCAGCTGCAATGGCAGCTCTCCTCAAACATACACATAAGACTGGGCACTGCAGTGCGCACAAGCTGCTGCTCTGCAATTCTGAGATTGTATGCCAGAATGAGAACTGGCCTCTTGTATTTATACTAATTCTGGCTAACTGCCTGGGCCGACTTCTCATTCTGGGTATCTATCTGTTGAGTATATATTATTATTTCTTGCCGACTTCTTCTCTTGGAGGCTAATAACCTAATATAAATTATCTTCTTGAGTCGAAAAGTCTTATAGGGTTATTAGCCAACTCATTAGGGTTTCTTCTTGCTTCCCGAAGTATTCTATCCCCATCAAGTTTACACGTGGAGGTAAATACCTCCCGCAGCTACCATAATATCAACACTCTCTCCTAGCTAGGGAGGTATTATAGGTAATGGTCTTGAGCACAAAAACATACCATTCACACAGTAGCATCAACATAGTTGTATAGACTAGATCATGAGCACCATCATCATCATCAATGTCATCAACTGCATCATCTCTCGAAATCATACTCTATCTGAGTAATCAGACATGATGCTCACTCCACAAAGTGATACAAGAGTCATTCTTCTAATCTAGAAGAGTAAATGTTTTGAACCATTTTCCATCTAGGAAATCTCTTTCCTTTGATTATCTATCCAATATTGTTGATAGTCTTCAAGACAATCGAAACAAAATAGAACACAACTGTGTCTATCCATAGTAGTACATAACTACAATCTAGTGGTACACTACCAGACCAAGTAACACACAAGTACTTGATCAACAACGTATAGTCACGAACAATGGAACATATCCACCACAGTAGTATACATCTACTATCATATAGTCTTCATAACAATCATCTAATATCAACCTGCACAGAAACAATGTTATGATATAAACTGAATCATCTAGGCCAATATTTCCCTCACATCTGTGAGATCTGAAAGAATATCTTCCCTCGGAGTAGAACAATGAGATATCTGGACTATTCTTCTCAAGCAAGGAAGAATAATTGTCCTATTTTCTGAACCTGGACCATTCCCCACCCTGGGCCATTCTTCCTACACTAATCAAAGTGCACCCTGGAGAGAATGTATAAACCCCAAGGAATGCATGTCCCTGATTTCTGAGCCTAGAACATTACCCACCCTGGGCCATTCTTCCTACACTAATCAAAGTGCACCCTAGAGAGAATGTATAAACCCTAAGGAATGTCTATCCCTGATTGTTGAGCCTGGACCATTCCCCACCCTGGGCCATTCTTCCTACACTAATCAAAGTGCACCCTGGAGAGAATGTATAAACCCTAAGGAATGTCTGTCTGGACCATTTCCTCTGTTAACCACAAGAGGAAAGGCTGTCCTGCATCAACCTCCAAAACGAACCATTCCTCATGTTAACCACAATGAGAAATTATTGTCCGGCAAGGCAGGTCAGTCTTCTTGAGTAAACCTCAAGAAGAGAGACTTCCCTAGACCACTCCCCATGTTAACCACAATGGGAAGTCGATGTCTATGATACATCAACAATCTGGACCACTTCCCATGTTAACCACAATGGGAAATTGTTGTCCGTCAGAAATCTCAATCCACTTTCTGAACAGGAAAGAATCTGTCCAAGCTGGACTATTTTTCAATGAATGTCTTCAATAATATTTTTAGTGCTCCCTCCCAACCTAGGAGTCATCTCTTCCTTTTTCAACAAGGAATTCATCTCCACGACCTCCAGCTTGAGTACGCAAACTCTTTCATATTTTACCAAAATGTTTGCTTATCTGCTCATCTATGGAGATATGTATTGGAGAACCACTTTCTCCTTTCTGGACTTCATTACGGATAATGTAATTCTTGATTTCAAATGTACTTTGGTCTCGAACATTGGTTTTCTCTGAAGGATTCATGTAGCTCTGATCAATAGAGTATATCATTGTTGGAAAACTGAAACATATCCATGTGGCACTTCTTCTGTCATAATGAGATCTGATCTATTGAGTAATCATCTTGATACAATATCTTTGTTATAGAAAATCTTCACCACGCTTTTGTTGTGCACTAGAGGTTCTCCACCAAGTTGTCTTCTTCTATCTGCATGCAAGGGTCTCTTTATGGTATGCCTCAAAGTCTTGAGGTTGCTCTTCATACGCTCTTTATTCAATTTCTCTGGAGAACATTCTTTGCATTCATCTAATGTAGAACTCCAACTCATGGATGTTGCGGATGATATAATGACTCATGTAGAGATATGTCTGGTGTACTGGAACAAGTAATCATCATAGTCTTCTCCCTCCATCTGGGAGAACCTCTATTTCTAGATCTTGCAATGCTTTCATTCATAAGTCTTTCATACACTGTTCTTCATCATGACTTTCAGTTCCTTTGCTTGACTGCTTTTATTGAGTTCATATCAGGCTGGTAATCTTGTGATTCTTAATATAATGACTGGTTGTTCTGGTTTATCTTTCTTTCTTGGAATCTTCATGTTCTTCCTTATGTTTTTCTTTAGCTCTTCAGTCCATGGAGTTTCTTATAGATTCCATGCCCTAAATATTCCATTTCTTTCTTTCATCATAGGATCACGGATGTGGATGGACAACCAAGGATCTTTTAAGTCTTCTCTTCCAGGAAGACTTCTTCTGCGGTTGAACTAAACACGTACTGTCTTTCATGGTTGCTACCATACTTCATTATTTTTAATGGATCATAGGATTATCTCCCTCCTAATCCTTGCTTCATGTATGAGTGCATATAATTGGCTCCCTCCATCTAACAGAGTCCATGCTTTTGTCTGCATCCTTATTGTCTTCTGCAATATATAATTGGCTCTCTTTGTCTAACAGAGTCCATGCTTTTGTCTTGTTGTCTTCTACAAAAATGTTATAAGTCTTTCTCTGACTTCTTTATGTCTTTTCTTCTTCTGAGTCTCTTCATGATTGATTCGGCATATTTCATCATTTCATGTGTATTATCTAATGGTATCAATTCTTATCTTGTTGTTCTTCCATAGGTATAGTTATTCTTGGAATACACTATATTTCAAGGGATAGATATACAAGATATGTATAGAAACGATACAAACGAGATATGTACAAGAAATACAAAGAGTTTTGTTACCTTTAGAAGAAGAAGTCTCTTTCATCCTGCTTAGTCTTCTTTGTAGGTTCCTTTTTCTTCGGCAACTGATGCTTCGTGTTTTTACTTCCTTTTCCTTAGCTCAGGACAATGATTCTTGTAGTGACCATACTTTCGACAATTGAAGCATTGTATTCCTGAAATGTCTTTCTCTTGATTTGGCTTCCTCCTTGAGACAAAAATCCTTTTGTTCCTCAAGTTCTTGAATCTTTCTATGAAGGCTTAATCATCGTACTTCTTTTGGGGTTTCTCTTTTGCACTGATCCTTGATTCTTCTTGAGCATAGCAAGTCCAAAGTTCTTCAAATGTCAGATACTCCTTTCTTGTGTTCATGCCTGCAGCAAATGCATCCCAAATCTTGGCAAGACCATTGAGTACTATGTTTACCAATTCCTTATCTGAAATGATCTCTTCATCAACTTGTAGTTGATCTCTTAACTGAGAGATTCTCACAAAGTATGATGTTATGCTGTCATCATCATTCATATTCATGTCACGAAGCTCATTCTTCAGACTCATGACTTGTCCAATGTTTATGATTGAGAAGAGGTTTGTTAGGGCATCATACATCTTCTTCGATGAGTCAATATGAGAGATGTAGGGTATCAAGTGGTCTTTTATAGAGTCCACTATGATACTCATGGCATTGATGTCACCATCTTTGAACTTCTCCATAATTGCAACGTTCTGTGGTTCCTTCTCCTTTCCTTCTTCAAACACTGGTTCCACGATCTTTCCTTTCATGATATCTAGCACTTTATTCTTGGCAAGGATAAGGTCAATCCTTGTCTTCCACGCTCTGAAGTTAGAGTCTCCATATAACTTGTTCTCTGACTTCATAGAATAAGTCATGGTTTCTTTGACTTGGTCAACCCTAGATTTGACCAGAAACTCAAACTTGACATGTTGGCTTGCTGAGAGTATCAAGAGATGCACTAGGCTAGGGTGCACTGATCTGTCCAGAAATTAGGACAATCCCTTCACTTAAGGATCCTCAACGAGAGGATTAGGGTTTTTGCAACTACTTATACTAGTAACCCTAACGGTAGTGTCTTGGAAGTTGCTTCTGCTAGTAACCCTAGCAACAGTTCCTCAACAAGCTCAATATCCTAGCAGCTATGTTTCCTTCCAGCATTAAGACTGAATGAAGGAGGTGTGGGCCCATAACCTGTTAGAATAACCTGTTAGAATATAATGGATGTGCTCGTTTTACCATTGACAATATCTCTATTGTCACCCAACCATAGGCCGAAGCCACCCTCCGAGCACCTTAACCTTGCCAGAGAATCACTCTGGAAGCAAACCCTAGGCTCGATAGCCAAACAAAGGGTAGTGCATATTTCCCCAAGGATAGCACACCAACAAGAGATTATCAGATGTTCCAAACCCTAGCCAAGAGATAGTCCAAGCCAAACGTGATCTGCTAGCTACAGAAGCTGCAATGGCAACTCTCCTCAAACCTAAACACAAGACTAGGCACTGCAGTGCGCACAAGTTATTGCTCTGCAATTCTGAGACTGCCTGCCAGAATGAGAACTGGCCTCCTGTATTTATACTAATTCTGGCTAACTGCCTGGGCCGAATTCTCATTCTCGGTATCTGTCTGTTCAGTATATATTATTATTTCTTGCCAACTTCTTCTATTGGAGGCTAATAACCTAATATAAATTATCTTCTTGAGTCGACAAGTCTTCTAGGGTTATTAGCCAACTCATTAGGGTTTCTTCTTGCTTCCTCAAAGTATTCTATCCTCGTCAGGTTTACACGTGGAGGTAAATACCTCCCACAGCTACCATAATATCAACAATTTTCACTTCCCTTCAGAGAAGAGGACGAAGTTGGACCCCACAACAGACAAGGGGATTTTGGTTGGTTATAGCAAGGCTTCCAAGGCCTACAGGATATTTGTGCCAACACTTAGAAAGATCATTGTGTGTAGGGATGTACAGTTCGAGGAAGAGCATGCATTAAGAAGGTTGAGAGATTTGCCAGCACATTTAGAGGACTAACAGGGACAGGACTCAGGGGTCAAGACATAGGAGGCACAGGGTCATAGCACATTATCACAACAACAAACACAAGGTACATAATCGGGTATAAGTGTTCAAAGAGAGACTATTGGATAACATCATTAGGAGCTAGATGATGGGTAGGAGGAGGAGTGTGATGTAGTTCCACATGTGTAGGACACTAAGCCATGAACTAAGTGGTATAAGTCCACATTCAGTGATGCTAGGCTGGCAGGGCTTCCAAAGAGAGACTTTAGATGAAGTAAACCACTAGAGAGACTTGGGTACATGGCATTAGTGACACAACTTATAGATGCAGAGCCTTCCGCTTATGAGCAGGCTTCAGAGCATGGAGTGTTGCATGAAGCCATGATGGAGGGATATGCCTCCATTATGAAGAATGATGTATGGGAGGTGGTGCCTAGGCCTACGGGCAAGAAGGTGGTTGGATCCAAGTGGATCTACAAGGTCAAGCATGTAGCAGACAGAAGCGTGGACAAGTACAAAGCAAGCTTAATGGAAAAGGGGTTTTCATAGCGAGAGGGAGTTGACTATGAGGAGACTTTCACCCCAGTGGCCAAGTATTCATCAATCAAGACTGTTATTTCATTAGCAATAGAGATGGGCTGGCGTGTTCATCAGCTGGATGTGAAGACTTCTTTTCTCAATGGAGTTGTTGAGGAGGAGGTGTATGTTGAGCAGCCAGAGGGATTTGAGGTCGGTGATAGAGAGACACATGTTTGCATATTGAGGCGAGCCTTGTATGGGCTCTCAAGTAGGCACCTCGGGCTTGGTACTCAAGGATTGATAGCTACTTGAGAGAGATGGGTTTCCAACGGAGCGAGGCAGACCCGAACCTGTATTTTCTTGCAGGAGAGGCACCTTTCACACTGGTGTTATACGTAGATGACCTATTTCTGATAAGGGATGAGCAACTAATAGTAGATTGCAAGACAAATATTGCAACTAAGTTTGAGATGAAAGACCTTGGGTTGATGCACTACTTCCTTGTTCTAGAGGTTTGGCAGCAAGATGGGTGCTTCTTCTTGGGACAAGGGAAGTATACAATGGAGATCTTCCGTAGGTTCAGGATGACAGAATGTAGACCCATGTCCACACATGTAGTCATGAACTAGAAGAAGATTGATGAATCAGATTCAAACATAGTAGACCCCACTGTCTATAGTCAATTGATTGGATTGCTCATGTATCTGGTCAACACTTGGCCAGATATCAGCTTTGCAGTAATCTCTTTGAGTCAGTTCATGGTGGACCCTCGGAGAGTACATTGGATTGTTGTGAAGCATGTGCTTTTCTACCTAAGAGGTACAGTGGAGTACGGGTTGTTATATGAGTGTGGTGGAGTGAGGTTGGCGGGCTTTACATATGTTGATTGGGCAGGATGTGCAGAGAACAAAAAGAGTACTTCGGGTTGTTGTTTAAACATTGTTTCGGGCATTATTTCCTGGTTCAGTAGGAAGCAGGGTTCAGTGGCATTGAGCTCTTTTGAGGCAGAGTACATGGCTACTAGCTTGGCAACATGTGAGGCACTTTGGTTGAGGAAGTTTCTCTTGGGACTGTTCGGTTAGGAGTTATAGGCTACAGTGATTCACTGTGATAATCAAAGTTACATCAGGCTCTCTAAGAATCCTGTGTTTCATGATCGAAGCAAACACATCGATATCAAGTATCACTTCATCCAGGATTATATACAGAGAGGAGTCGTCAGGCTTGATTACATACAGACTGATGAGCAGATGGTAGATATATTTACCAAGGCAATGAGTAGACAAAAGTTCATGAAGTTCGGGGTTCAAATGCGGTTGAGACAGAATCCCTTCCTCGCTACGAGGGAGTGTTGAGAATGTAGTAAGTAAGGTCTTCAACACATTGCAACATCCTAGCATGGTGGGGGACAATGAAACATTAATCAAGTTGATTAATTAAAGTTTTCCCTAAGTCTAACTTAGGACTGTTGATGTGTTATATTCTTCAGTTGACTTTATTGAGCACCTTTTCTAAGGTTAAAGTGAAAAATAACTTAAGTGATGGATGTTTTAATCTTAGCCATCCATCTTGGAGAGTGAGGGAGAGTTAATCTTAGCCCTCCATCCTTATGATATTAAGGTTTCACTTTCTCATGGAAGTATAAATAAATCGATTTGGCTAGAGGGGCACATTATTCATCTGAGGGAGAGGGCGACCTTCATTGGAGTGAAGGGATTTGCATAGGGTTTTTTGGAGAGAGATTGTAGGAAGACAGAGGAGGATTCTTCAAGGGATATTGGAAAACTTCTTCAGCTTGGGAAAGACCACTACCTTC
The DNA here is from genome assembly GCA_000966675.3 of Picea glauca. Lineage (NCBI taxonomy): Eukaryota > Viridiplantae > Streptophyta > Pinopsida > Pinales > Pinaceae > Picea > Picea glauca. The sequence continues at coordinate 152,742 of JZKD02S1758670.1, read as the reverse complement.
AGATCTAAGAGTCATCGTACCAGGTGACGCAGAGGCTGACGCGGGGGTCGTACATCTACACAAAGGCTCTAGCAGGGGCAAATACTAAGTCGTTCTAGTTAAGGGTGTGGGGAGAGGCCGTACTTATGTTGTAGAGGTGAAAAGATGAGGGTTTACTTAGTAATTTGGATGGGACAAAATTCTTTGTAAGAGATCTCCATATTTTTTCTGCTAATAATAAAATCCACAAATCTGCTACACTCATTTTCCCTTCGGGGTTTTTCCATGGACTATTTGTCCAAAATATTTGTGTACATGTGATGTGATTGTTGTTTTCTTCTATTGTTAAGTTCTTGGTTGTTTGTTTTCTGCTATGCAAATTTATTTGTGAAAATAACCTAGCTGTAACTAAAACTCAAAAATAGATTGTGGTTTATTTGTTGGGTTTAGAAAAATTCACTGTGGGGAGGGATCATGGCACTTTTACTGACCTATGGACTTTATTGGAGGGGTCGATCCCTTTGGCAACATAACTCTGAGGTACAACAAGGGTTTTGGAGTAACCATTTGAGTAAGTCATGGGGTTTAGAGAGAGTCGTAAACCCTTGAGGCAGCCACGTGGGATATGGAGGGGGTCGTGAGCCCATTTCCTGAAGTCACAGGGTTGGGAGCCCAATTGCAGGCAGTGTGGCCATATTCACGATTTTGGAGGGGAGGATTTCCTCTTGGAACAAAGCTGCAGTGACTCGGTGGAGTCTGGAATCTTAGGTGGCCATTAGAGTGGGCTGCATGGAGTTTTGGTGAGCTTTGGAGTGGTTGGCAACAACTATTGAGGAGATAGTGACATCATTACCAGGTTTTGGATTGTTATTGTGTTTTATTCAAGTAATGCAATTGTTGTAGCAGTCATTAGAGATTGTATTGTGTTGTTGTTTCCATTCATAATAAAAGAAGCTTGGATTATCTCTTCTATGTCTTGAGTATGTTGAATGTTTGCAATATGTCTACAAAAGGCCCATGGTTAACATACCTACAAACTATTTGTTAAAAATTATCAATCATCATTAAACATTGTTTGCAAAGTATTTGAAATACAACCAAAAACAATACATTTGGATAGAAAACACAATATCCTAGCCTAATCTCTATTGGGGATATTACAGTGGTATCAGAGTTGGTGATCTTGCTAGCCCATGATTACATTGATACTTAGAATACAGGGGCGTGGAGGACAACCCATCTTAGGATCATAATCATCAGAAGAGATAGAAGTAGGATTTATGGGAGACCATAATGAGGACAAGACCTTACAATTGCTAAATACCATAGCCAAGGGGCAGCAACAAGTAACCATTGGGCGAGGTCAATTAACACAACTCCTAACACAATTGGTTACCGACAATCAGGCTAATCAAAACCATGGAGGTGCCAATGAGAACTATGTAGAGGGAATCCACAAAGGTGGTAGGACTCATGCAGAGGGTAGCAATACCCATATTCCAGCACAGAGTATCCCCCAAACAAGAAGCAGGAAAATACATAAGCCGTTATTGCCACCATTCCTTGAGGAGCAGCTTACAGTGGCACAGGGACATCAAGATCTGATTGACAAGGTCACTACCTACTTTAGGGAGTATCAGGCGTTAGAAGAGGAGATCCAAGAAGCTATGTCTTACCACGACTACTGCAACCTTAGGATGAGGAATAGGCCTAGGGTAGCACAGAACCAGCAGAAATTTCATCTTCTGTGCAAGGTAGGGAAGTTGATTATCTCATCTTTTGATGGATCTAATAGGTGCATAGCCTGAGCATGGGTACATAAGTTGGACACTTACTTCCATCTTAACCTGATGACAGAGGCAAAGGAAATTAAGTTTGCCACCCTAGACTTGGACAGAGAAGCTTATGAGTGGTGGTACCATGGGCTAGTGACACTAGGGAATTCCAACATCACATCATATTTGGATTTCACCCAAATATTGATGAACAGGTTCAACAAGAAGGATCCTGAGATCCACTTCGAGGAGTTGGTGCAACTGAGGCAGTCAAGTACACTAGAGGCATACATCACGGAGTTCCAAAGAATGGTAGTCATGGTGATAGACATCTCGAAGCAAAGGGTTGTGACATTGTTCACTGAAGGGTTAGTCTAGCCCTTGAGAGGTTGGGTGAAGGCCTTCAAGCCAATCACACTACATGAAGTTGTCATGAAGACCTAGGATATGGCAGACACAATCCCCAAGAAGGCACTAGTGAAACCCTTTATTCCACAAAGGGTCAAGTGAAAAAACCTCCCCAGAAGACATGGACAGGGAAGGATAGGATGGATGAGGAGACTCGGAGAGAACTGAGGAGGAAGCTTTTCTATAGTTGTAAAGAACTGTGGGAGTAGGGTCACCATGCATGGGAAAAGGTAAGGTCCATTATATTGAGGTGCTTTCCGACGAGGAGGATGATGGTGAAGATCCCACGTACAGGACAATGGAAAGAGCAGTTATGAGCCACCACACCTTGCGATCTCAGAGCGGGGGCCATTGCCTGAGGGCATCAAGAGAGTCACCATTGACACACTTTCAAGAGTCCCCAAGTATTATACGTTCAGGATCAGAGGCCTTTTGCAAGGATGTAGAGTTACAACATTGATCGATGGTGGTCCACCCACAACTTCACCAATGCAACGCTTGCCACCAGGAGGCACATTTCCACAGAGGAATTTGAAGGATTCAATGTGGTAGTAGAAGACAAGTACAACATGACTTGTACTCATAGGATCAAGCGATTGGAAGTGACATTGGGAAACTAAACGTCGACCAATGACTTTTAAGTAGTGGACTTGGTAGACACCAATGTGGTGTTAGGAGTCCAGTGGCTGTATTCACTTAGAGATTTCAAAATGACTTATCAAATCATGAGGATGGATTTTATAGACATAGGGGGTCAACGAGTTATTTTGAGAGGCATGTCGATGGGAGCTCCTAGGATCATGTCAAACAAATGCATTGAGGCCATCTTTTGACATGGTGACATGGCATGTGTTGCAGAATGTTTGATCACCATGTAGAAGCGATCCCAGGATCGTCGGTACTATTAGGCAGACATACATGAGCTTCTTGGGAAGCATGATAAGGTGTTCGGGCCACTACAAACAGGGAGACCACCTGACAAGGGATTTGAGCATGTCATTGAGTTATAGGAAGGGGAAAATCCCATGATTACCACACCCTACAGGCAACCGAAGAAGTTTAAGGACAAGCTAGAGAAGGCCATACAGGAGTTGTTGGAGATGGGACACATCAAGCCTAGCTCTAGTTCCTTCACCTCTTCAGTGGTACTAGTAAAGAAGAAGGATGGCATGATGAGGATGTGCATCGATTACAGGGCACTAAACAAGAAGACCATCAAGAACCAGTACCTGATACCCAATATTTATGAGTTACATGGGGCGGTGTACTTCTCAAAGATTGATCTTCAATCGGGGTAAGAGAGGAGGACATCCATAAGACAACATTCAGATGTCACTACGGGAACTATGAGTTTTTAGTCATGCCCTTAGGGTTGACTAACGCACCAACTACCTTCCAGTCATGTATGAATCATATCTTCAACAAGAAATTGAGGAAGTTTTTTCTAGTGTTCTTTGATGATCTTCTGATCTACAACAAGACTTGGGAGGAGAATTTGAGGCATGTGGATGAGATTCTCATCATTATGGAGGAGCAGTCATTGTTTGCCAAGGAGGGAAAGTGCGAGTTTGGGCTAATAGAAATCCTCTATCTAGGACACATAATTGGTGTTGAAGGAGTAAAGATGCATCAGGAGAAAATCCAGATGATCTTAGATTGGCCCACTCCCATATCACTTACAAATTTGCAGGGGTTCTTTGAGATATGAAGCTATTACAGGCGCTTTGTGATAGGATTTCACAACTGGGTGCACCATTGACAGATCTCACTAAGAAGGGAGTGTTCAGATGGTCAGAGGATGCACAAGTAGCATTTGACAGGATGAAGAAGGTGATGATCACTGGCCCAGTGTTAGCACTTCCAGACTTCTTACAGCCATTTGTATTGGAGTGTGATGCATTCGGCGAGGGGATAGGAGCAATGTTGATGCAGAATTGACACACCATAGCTTTCGAGAGACAAAAGTTGAGGGAGCCAGAGAAGCTCTATCCTATTTATGATAAGGAGATGTTGGCCATCATCAATGCATTGGCCAAATTTAGACAGTACCTGGTGGGAGGACACTTTGTGGTTAGGACTAACCACAACAGCCTGAGATATTCTTGGAGCAGAGAGACCTGAATGAGAGGCAGCAGAAATGTGTGAGTAAGGTGCAAGTATATGATTTTGACATTGAGTATGTCAAGTGCAAGAAGAGCGTAGTTGTTGACACCCTTTCCAGGAGACCTGCAACCTTCTCCATGACAGAAATCTCAGTGGACTAGAAGTCCATTCTCTTGATGGAGTACTCCAATAATACATTTTCATGTGCGTTGATGGAGGGAATTATTCAGGATGGAAGGTATAGGGTAGTGGATGACATCATCTACTACAAAGACAAGATCTATCTTGTCCCTGAGTCCACACTCAAGGTAAGATTCTGAGGGAAGTACATGACGCACCACTGGCAGGGCACTCGAGTTATCTGAAGACCTACAGGTAGGTGAGGGAGAGATTCTATTGGAAGGGTCTCAAGGAGGATGTGCTTCAATATGTGAGGGAGTGCATGACTTGTTAGCATAACAATTCATGGCTTACACATCTTGCAAGACTGCTTCAATCATTGTCTATTCCAGAGCAGAAGCAGAAGAGCATTTCCATGGATTTCATTACAGGGTTGCGGAAGGTACATGGAAGGGACTGTATCTACGTAGTGGTGGAAAGGTTGACCAAATATGTGCACTTATTTTCCATTCCTTTAGAGTATATCACATCTTAGGTGGCAGATATATTCTTCCAGGAGGTATTCAAACTACATGGTCTTCCGAGGTACATAGTCAGTGATCGAGACAACAGGTTTTTCAACGCATTCTGGCAGGAGTTGTTTAGATTATTAGGTATAGAGTTGACACCCAATACTAGCTATCACCCTCGGACAGATGGGAAAATAGAGATAATGAATAAGTGGATTGAGGGGTACTTGCGGAACTACGTGTTAGGACAGCAAAAGGCTTGGATAAAGTGGTTGTATCTTGGGGAGCACTATTATAATACCACTTATCACATGTCAATCAAGATGAGTCCATTCAGGGCATTGTATGGCTACGATGCCCCACCATTTTTGGATTCGGCATTTGGGGAGAGCAGGGACCCCATGGCCAAAGATTGGTTGCAGGAGAGCCAATACAGCTTGAGATTCCTTAAGGAGAACTTACAGGTTTCCCAGAATCAGTAGAAGATGTATGTAGATAGGCACATGATAGAGCACAGATTTGAAGTTGGGGATTTGGTATTTTTGAGATTGCAGTCATACAGACAATCGTCGCTGAAAAGGAGTGGTGCATAGAAGTTGAAGCCTCACTTCTATGGACCATACAGGGTGATCATGAGGGTTGGAGAGGTGGCGTATGAGTTGGAGTTGCCAGAGGGTATTAGGGTCCATAACGTCTTCCATGTATTTTTCCTCAAGAAGGTGTTGGGATAATAGGTCACCACTTTAGTAGATATTCCTCCTCTAGATGAGGAAGGGCAATTGATTCTGACTTTGGAAAGGATTATTGATGTCAGGGGAGGAGGTTGAGGAGCAGAGTGATCCGGGAGTACCTAGTTGCATGGAGATATTCTCCCATCAAGGATACCACTTGGGAGGGAGAGCACATCTTACGACATATCGATTTGGAGTTGCTTAGGGAAAAGCAATCTCCAGAAGGGAGGACTGTGATGTCCCCTTTAAATTGATAGTGACAGAGGATGACTTAGTAGCTTATACAAATCCCATCGGCTATAGTCAGTTAAGGAAAGGGAGTCCAGGGCATTTATTTAATGTCTCTTGGCTAGGAAGAGTTATGCTTCTAAGTGACATTAAGTAAAATAAAATTATTAATTACTTAAAAATTAAAAGTGATTTTTAATGTTTAAGTAAATATTAAAGGGGAAATAAGAAGTCATGTTTGATTTGGTCAAAAAGGGAGAAAGTTCTAGAAGGCATGAAAGAAGAATAAAGGAGGGGTAGCACTTCACTTTGGCATTATGATTTGATATCTTATTTGAAGTGCTCTTGTATCCAGGGTTTTCTAAAAACCCTTCCACTGCTAATTTTGTTGTGATGTCTTGTTCCCAAGAGTAGGCCAACAGGGAGTGACTTAGTAGTCCATTTGTTCCCATAGACTATAGTCAGGCACAAACAAGGAACGAGAGGAGAAATAAGGGAGAATTGATGGCTAAACGATGAATTAAGACAAAAACATAGGAAATGTCACTTAAGCCTAAGTCAATGGAGAAATAGAACGAAAAGGTGTTAAGGGGGGACTTAATTAATTAATTACTCAACTTAGGAGGAAAGGCGCCTAGCTTAAGTGAGGTCAATGGTGAATTAGATTGAGAAGAGTATAAAGGGAGGAATTCGACCTAATTCCTCATTATGCTATGTTATGATTTGATGTTGAGAGAGTTCCCAGAGGAGGAGGAGATTCGACTTCTACTGTTTTGTGGATTTCTGGAGGAAACCACCACCATTGATCGGTTTCAGTGTTGACAAACACACCCTAGCCCATCGGAGAGACCATCCAGGTATTTCACCGTGTGATTCAGGAGTATCTAGTTTGCAGCGTTGCGCAGCTCGGTTAGTGAGGGTGCAAGGTCAGAGAAAGGGTTTGTGTACTTGCACGAGATCAGAGCTTGTATTGCAGATCACTTCCAACCCAGTTGAGATCCAGCCAGGGCGCATAGATTGAGCCACCTGCCATCAAATTATGACGATGGAATCCTTCAGGGCGCAACAGTCAGCGATACAGGGTGCAGCTCTTAAGGAAGAACATTTGAGGTTCTAGACGGAGTTTCAAATCATATCCAAGGAAACCCCTCCGACCTAGTTTAGCATTAGCTAGGGTGAACATTTTGAGACATATAGCAGTCGATTCTATTGGTGGAATCATTTGGGCGCACTGAGAGAGCCCAAGAGGTGCGAAACCCCCAAGGGGTGAGATCCGAAGCTTCAGAGGATAGATCTTCCATTTGAAAGTCACCAATATCAGTCTAGAGGCCAGGGCACTTATGTTGAGACAGTTTCCAGCTCATTTTGACGGTTATAGCCTTCCGGACGAGTTTTCCAGTTTGTAGCGGTTACCGTGCTTCTCTAAAACTGTCGGTTTTGTCGATCTATCCGTGCATGCATCAAATCTGCCTTCATCTTCCGATCATGGGTATTTTATGCTATTTTCTTGTATTCCAGTGACGATCCATGATATCTAACTGAGGACTATTTTCTATATTTCCAGTATATCATTGTATTTCCCAGCTTAAATCTCATAATACATATTATTGGGTGGTTGTTGTTCCTTATTTCCGCATGCATCATATATATATTGTTTCAACCATAATGTATAACATGCACATGAGACAATCACAAAACATCTCAAGCACATAACTAAAACGCATCCAGAAACCCCCAAAGTATCAGATCTGTGAGACCAAGCACTAGATCGGCAGTAGATATCCTAATCAGATGGATCTGGGATATTTCATTGGTTTCGATGGTGAGGTATCCACCCTAGCTAAACAAGAGGGAAATCCATCATGGATTTCCATTGGAGCTTCATCATGTGATCTATCTTCAGTCTATTGATGTAGCGATTTGCTTGAAGAGAATGTGGGCATTCTTGGAAGGCTGATTTATTCTCTTTTGCAGGACCATGAGATAAGGGGACTTGAGAAGGGATCGTGGCACTTTTAATGGCCACTAGACTTTATTGGAGGGGAAGATCCCTTTGGCAATAGAACTGTGAGGAGCAGCAAAGGTTTTGGAGTAGGTCTAGTAACCATTTGAGTAGTGTCTAGGGTTTAGAGAGAGTCTTAAACCCTTGAGGGAGACGTATGGGATCTGGAGGGAGCTATGAGCCCATTTCCTGAAGTCATGGGGTCTAGAGGAGGGCCAAGAGCCCAATTGTAGGTCATGAGGGTTTCTAGTAGGCCGTGTGGCCAGCTTCACCATTTTGGAGGGGACGATTTCCTCTTGGAATAAGGTTGTAGCAGTTTGGTGAAGTCTGGAATCTTAGATGCCCATTAGAGTGGGTTGCATGGGGTTTTGGTGAGCTTTGGAGTAGTTGGCAACAATTATTGAGGAGATAGTGGCATCATTACCAGGTTTTGGATTGTTATTGTGTGTTTTATTCAAGTAATGAAGCTATTGAGGAGATAGTGGCATCATTACCAGGTTATGGATTGTTATTGTGAGTTTTATTCATGTAATGTAGTTGTTGTAGCAGCATTAGAGATTGTACTATGTTGTTTTTCCCATTCATAATAAAAGATGAATGGATTATCTCTTCTATGTCTTGAGTATGTTGAATGTATGCAATATGTTTGACAAAATGTCCATGGTTAGCATACCTGCAAACTATTTGTTAAAAATTATCAATTGGCATTAAACATTGTATACAAAGTATTTGACATACAACCAGAAACAATACATCTGGACAACAAACACAACATCCTAGCCTAAGCTCTATTGGGAATATTATAGTGTCGGACCTCCTTCCATCACTAAAACAAGGAAAAATGGAGTCAACAAGTAGCAGCAAGAGTTGTAGGAACAAAATGATAATAATATAGCCAAAGACAAGAGGAACTTGATGGTGAAGTGTTGATAAGCCAAGGCTCCAACCATCAAACCCTAGGGGAAAACGACTCACTAAGGTGTAGTAACCCTAGGCCTTCGTGTGTTTTCCTCCTTCTTTAGCCCAATGACAAAGTAAAAATGGCTAAGGTGAGGTACAAGGGTAGGGTGTTGCAATGGAAAGGCCCTAGCAATGTCTTCAACACCAAAAATGGCTCATAAGCGAAATCTAGTAGGGACTTAAAATAAGGACACCAACATGTGCTTATTTCCTAGGGTTTATTCCAGCAATTTAATTAAAAAAATGCAAGGAAAATACTATAACCATTCAAGTAATGGAAGGATTTCAGAAATTCACTTACATTTACCATGCATTCATCAAGCCAAAACATAGTTGTAAACCTTCCACCAAGAAGAATGCCAAAAATAGCCAAGATAAGCCTCCTTCAACAAGTGCACACTACTAATTTCAGCCAAAACCCTAAAGGAGGGTGCAAATTTCAAACCTCACACAAGTGTGAGTGAAATATCATGAATAAAAGAGAGTTTTAGCTCTCTTACTTATACCATACCAATGACCTTAACTTAATTTTAGGTCAGAAAAGGCCGACAAGGCCAAAAATACATAATAATATTGTTTTTACATTAAATGTCATAATCAAACCCTAAATCAAGCAAAGATGAAGACACCATGCCCTTTTAGGGTGATGTTAGCCCCTTCTAGGGAAACGTTGGCCTACTAGAGCAAAACGTTAGGCCTCCTTGGGCCTTCGGAACATGCCACTTGTGCCACACATGCCACAACTGCCTCCCAAAACCTCCACAAGTGTTGGATGACATCATGAATGTCATGGGTGACGTCATGGGCCTTCCAAGGCCAACGTCCTGGTGAAAAGGGCAACCCCCCTTGGTATAGGTCTGTTGAGTTGCCTCTGGTGGAACGTCCTCCTCTTCTCCGGTGTAAAACCTTTGATCTGTCTCTCACCCCTGCTAGGATCTCAACATCCATCTGATGGGCTTTCAGCCCCATGGAGTTCTGAATTAATCATCTCCCCATGTGTACCTGTCCATAATGGTACCTATCCGTCCGGTATGATCCTGCACATCAACAGATATGCCCTCCATGGGATTATAAGTCACAGGGAGCATAGCAATGTCAATCACATCTAATCTTCAATTTTATTAAACATGTGCATAAAACCCCTTTTACCCAGTCAAGTGCTCAAAGACATTATACTAAACTACAAGACAAGTTTGGAGGAAGTGAGAGGGTGTCCTATTGGGATAATGCTCACCGGATGTGGGGTGTTTCCAAGAGAAATCAAATCCAAGCCATGTGAGTGGATGAGGTTGTAAGGGATGTCTGGACAAGGGGTGCAGTGATAGCATGGAAATGCATGGCTTACCTGTGGGTGCCTCTGTAGAGGGTGAGCTGCACCTGTCATGGATGCAAATGTTTCCAATCCCATTCATGCCTTTTATCTTTATTCTTATTGTTTTTTCTTTCAAGAAGCTAGTGAGGGGACACTGCCTTGGCATGGTGACCAGTGGTGGCAATGTTACCCAGAAGCATTTCACAGAAATGAGAAGGTTGGCTCGTGATAATACCCCCTTTCTTTTGGCTATGCCACCAAGAGCTACTACCCTGGCGTGGTGACCAACTGTTCGTAGTGTCATACCGCTACATGCCCATGGACCTAATAGGTTGGCTCGTGATGAGACCCCTTATCCTCCAACTATGTCTTATTTTATTATTTGTTACATGGGTCCCTCTATTTCTTGCTAAGAAGCCTTTTACTTCTTTCTCGGGGATCCCTGAGCAAAGCATTTCGAGGTTTCATTCTTTGGCTTCTATCTTTTTCCAACTGCTTTTTACACTCTGGTCCTTTAGCCCCTTCTTCCTATAAGGTAAGGTGCAACCCTTAAATATTTAGCCAACCCAATGCCCAAACTAGTGTAATGGGATGGATGAGCAGGAGAAAGATGGAAAGTGGTAAGTATGGTGGGAGCGGACGATGGCTTCTCGTGAATCCCCCCAGTGGCAACTCAAAACCTATGGGCACAAACTTACTAGGGAATCCTGTCATTCCCCCCAGATATGTTCAAGTGGATAGGTATAAGATCCAAGCACCTGTTAGAAACAAAAAGAATCAAATGCACATATTCAAAGGTTTTAAGTATCAGAGTGACACATACCATGATACCCGGACTCATTACCTCATGGAGCAAGATCCACTTTGGCTATTGGACCAGGCCAAGGTGATGGATGTTGTTGTTGCTAACAAAGTGGAGGCATTGAAGGAAGAAAAGATGGGCCCTCCAGGGCCATGCTCAAGTCAATCTGGCTCTCGATATTCCATGTCTAGGACCTGTGGGCCTCAAGACATAATCTCCTTAGTTATCCCTAAAATGGGGATAACATCTGGCTCCAACTCGGGGACATGTGCTCACCGTAGAGCGCATGAGAACCTCATCATCTCTCTCATAACCTGTAACCTTCTTGATCTCAATCATAAAGATGTTAGCAGTCATTTGGGGTGGTGATATTACCCCCAACACACACACACACACACATATATATATATATAAACAAGAATATGTACAAATGTAAAAGCAAACTATTCTAGCATGAAATGCAAGTGGTATATACAATGAATGCAAATGCCTACCTACTTACCTTCACTTACCTGTGAAGTCAAGTTCCCCCACCTTGGTGGGGCTTGAGGAGGTGCCCGGTGACTGGTAGTGGACACCTTCTTCCTTCCAATGTGGACAAGTAGTAAGAATCATCAACTGATTTTCTTCCAATTTTGAAATTCCCAAGCCAAAATTGAGTACTTCCCTTGACATTAGTTGGCTCTCCTTTCTTAACATCCTACATCCATACTATGTCCCCCTCCTTGTATTCCTTGATTTTGAATTTGTTTGTTTCTTGAACAACCCTAGCATATTGTGCAGAGGGAGGAGGGTGGGATTCTATGATGAAGACTTCCTGCTAGGATGGCCGAATAAATATATCACTTTCTCCCTTCTTTAGTAATTTTACAGCTCCAACTTCTTTGTCTTTATACTTATCTAGGAGTTGTTCGTATTCTTCTCACTTGGGCCATTGTATCTGATCAAATTCTTCCTCTGTTGCAAAGGCCATATCATCGGGAGAACATTCAGGAAGACTTTCCATGATTTTCTCATGTGCTTGGTCATCTTTGATGGGCTCACTAGTTTCTTGCACATGGGTTCTGGTCATTTGCACATTTGGGAGACATCCTATTGTTCCATTGTTCAAATGTACATTCACGTAAGTGAGGTCCATATCAAGAGTACCTCCCAGCATTGAGGCAAATTTTCTAGACAATAACATCCCCCACACATCTAGGACGTCTACCACCACTATGTCAATGTGGATTACTCTCTCAAGGTATTCTTTAAGGAAAACTTCCACATTTGAAATTACTCCATGTGTGGGTATGGATCTAGACTCAAATCCACACACATTTTTGTAAGGACATGTGACTTTTAGGCCCAATCGTTGCATGACCTTGAGAAACATCATATTAGCACCGACCCCTGCATCCAACATGCAATTGTTGAGGCTCTTGTTATTCATCAGCAAGGTCATGAAAAAGGGCGGGTGTTCATCATACTAGACCCTAAAGTGATCAGCTTGTAGCATGATAGGGGGGTCCATTGGTCCATCTGATCCCTTGAAGAAATTATCAAATCTTTCTTTAACAGATGATACCTTGATGACTTCTCTTAGGGGAATAGTTACATGCATATTGGATAGTGCCCCTTCGAAGTCAAAGTTTAAGTCCACCCTTTTGGTTTTGGATGTTTTAGGAAGGAGAATGTCCAAGGGTGGAGGTTTTGTTTGAGTTATTGCAGGAATGGTAGAGATAGGTTGGTTCATCTTCTTTCGTCTATACACCTAAAATTATTGTTTCTTCAACTTATCTTTTGATTCCTAGTCTAAGTTGTTTATTACTTCCATTCTAGCCTTCTTGGCTGCTTTTTTTATGTCCTTTAAATGTTCCTCAGGAGTGATATTTAGGCAAATCTGGGGGCCTTATATAACATGGCCCACATTGTTTACTTGGTCATGGCCTCCATTGTTGTAGGGACACTCATGTTCCCAGTGTGCTTCACTACACTGTAAACACCAAGGATTTTCATCCATGACGTTTGTAGGAGATAAAGTATTAGGAACCTCTTGATCATTCTTCGGTCTATAAATTTGGTTCCCTTTTTGGAATTAGCCTTTGTATGGGACCCTTGGTGCTTGGTGTTAATGT
>JZKD02S1758670.1:128989-139646 GCA_000966675.3 Picea glauca | reverse complement strand
CCAATACAATGTCAAGAGATAAATAAAACCAATACAAATAGTCCTCTCCAAATATGCGCCACTCTTCTCCCTCTCTCCAACTGGTAATTGCAGCTTGCCTCATAAGAGAATGAGCAAGTGAGTTGTGTAGTCAAGTGAGGTGCTAGCCTCCCTATATATACAAGACTGGCACGTGTGAAAGGGTTTCACTGGCAGGGTCGACCTCTCACTCTGGGTGGGTAAACCCACCTTTAATTTAATTCTGGGTCTCAATAATAACTACTGGGGCCGAATTCTTATTCTGCCTATTACAATTGTCCGATGACCAATCCACAAAAGGGGATTTGGTCCTAATACAATTACCGACATGATTAATCCACAATGGGGATTAATCTTATGAATAAAATAGAAATAATAATAAGAATACTCTTTGTAGTTACATTATTTTAACACTCCCCCTTAACAAGAAGGGTATTCTTCAACAGCATCAAGCGAGAGAGGTCTGCATCATCAGTGGCATCAGGAGGACAGTATCGTCAATATCATCTTGGAACATTGGCTAGAAAATTTACGAGTCATCAGAAGTTTTATTCATCGGCAACATCATCATTCTCAAAAGAATGCCATCATCATCTGCATCAATATGTATCAATAAAATGATACCTCATCACAGCACTAGGCTGGCAGATCACAATACTACACTGATTCAATGTCACAGCTGATAAGCTGGCAGCTCAGTGTCAGTCACATCTTACTTTACATCTAACAACTAGGTTAGAAACAAGGAACACATCAACATCTCGCTTTACGTCTAACAACGAGGTCAGAAGCGAGGAATCATCTTGCTTTACGTCTAACAACTAGGTCAAAAGCAAGGAACACATCAACATCTCTCTTTACGTCTAACAACGAGGTCATAAGCGAGGAATCATCTTGCTTTACATCTAACAACTAGGTCAGAAGCAAGGAACACATCAACATCTCGCTTCACGTCTAACAATGAGGTAAGAAGCGAGGAATCATCTTGCTTTATGTCTAACAACTAGGTCAAAAGCAAGGAATCACACATCATCTCACTTTACGTCTAACAATGAGGTCAGAAGCGAGAAATCATCTTGATTTACATCTAACAACTAGGTCAGAAGCAAGGAACACACAGCGTCATGCTTTACGTCTAACAACGAGGTCAGAAGCAATGACTCATCTTACTTTACGTCTAACAACGAGGTCAGATGCAAGGAACACACAGCGTCATGCTTTACATCTAACAGCAAGGTCAGAAGCAAGGACTCATATTGCTTTATGTCTAACAGCGAGGTCAAAAGCAAGGAACACACATCGTCATGCTTTACGTCTAACAATGAGATCAGAAGCAATGAATCATCTTGCTTTATGTATAATAGCGAGGTCAGAAGCAAGGAACACACATCGTCATGCTTTACGTCTAACAGCGAGGTCAGAAGCAATGAATCATCTTGCTTTACGTCTAACAATGAGGTCAGAAGCAAGGAATTATATATATACTCCCCCTTTCAGGGAGGGTCCTTTCGGACTATACCAAGCTTATCTCGAAAGTGTTCAAACTTTACATGAGATAGAGTTTTGGTCATCACATCAACAACCTGTTCATCCGTGCTAATGTACTGGAGCTTCAAGGCTCCTCTCTGTACCATGTCGTAGATGAAATGATAGCGGATCTCTATGTGCTTTGACCTGTCATGGAATACAGGATTCTCTGTCATCTTGATGTAGCTCTGGTTGTCACAAAGAATCACTTGCTCTCATCTCCAAGTCAAATAGGCCAGTCAACAACTTTCAAAGCCATATAGCTTCGTAGCTAGCAGAACATGCGGCAATGTACTCTGCTTCCGCTATGCTGAGAGAAATATTGGATTGCTTCCTACTATGCCATGATATCATGGCTGATCCCAAACTGAAACAACATCCAGAAGTGATTTTTCAGTCAGCAACGCTTCCTGCCCAATCTGCATCAGTGTATCCACTCAATGTGAAGTCATGATCTCCATCATAGCTAAGACCATAATCCATTGTACCTTTAAGGTACCTCATCCCATGTTTTGCAGCCACTAGGTGAACACACATGGGCTCTACCAGAAACTGACTCAAGGTGTTCACTGCAAAATAAATGTTTGGTCTGGTGTTCGTCATGTACATCAGTGATCCAATAATATGTCTATACAGTGTGGCATCTATCAAGTCTGACGAAGTGTCGACCGACAGCTTCAGCTTCATTTCCATGGGTGTATTCATGGACTTACATTCTAGCATGTCAAATCTCTTTAAGATTTCGAATGTGTACTTCCCTTGGTCAAGGAAGATCCTTTATGGACTCTCCCATACCTCAAGACCTAAGAAGTAATGCATTAGGCCAAGGTCTTTCATTTCAAATTCTGCGGCAAGTCTCTTTTTACATTCAGTGATGAGTTTTTCTTCTCCAGTTAAGAATAAGTCATCTACATACAGTAGTAATATTACTGGTTCATTGTCCATAATTTTGAAGTAGAGATTTGAGTCTGCTTTACTCTTGGTAAAGCCTAAGCTCGTCAAGAAACTGTCAATACGGCCATACCAAGATCTGGGAGCTTGCCTCAATTCGTATAAGGATTTCTTCAATCGACAGACATGAGACTTCCTGTCTTCAACCTCAAATCCTTGGGGTTTCTCTATATACACTTCTTCTTTGATAACACCATTCAGGAAATCTATCTTCACGTCCATCGGGTGCAGCTTCCATTTCATCTTGGCTGCAAGAGCTATAATGGTTTTGATCGAAGTGTATCTGGCCATAGGAGCGAATGTCTCTTTATAGTCAATGCCTTCCTTCTGGGAAAAGCCATGAGTGACAAATATTGCTTTATATTTCTCAATACTTCCATCAACAACATGTTTTATTTTGAAGAGCCATTTTGATGATACCACATCCTTGCTTTTTGTTCTGGGAACTATTTCCCATACATCATTCTTTATTATGGATTGGTATTCCTTTGTCATGGCATCTGCCCATTCCTTCTTTTGAATATCTTCTTCAAAGCATGTAGGTTCTTTGTCAAGTAGATTGCACATCAAAGCCGTGTAACTAGAGAATGGATTTGGTCTTTTCACCTGTCTTGTGGTTCCTTCTGGAACACCATACTTCTCTCCATCTTGTATAAGCTCTCTTGCCCAAGAAGGCTTTCTCTTATGGGAGAAGGTCATATGAGGAGATTCTTTAACTTCTGTTATATCATGATCTTCAGGAGTCTCCTCGTCAGGGGAAGTTACGACTTCCCTTATAGGTTCTGCAGCTCTAGGAACTTCCCTCACGGATTCTGTAGTCCTGGGATTTTCAGGTTCCTATTCATGCATATCTTAAAGCTGGCATCTTCTTGATTTCTTAAGTGTTGCTTCTTCATCAAAGGTCATGTCTCGGCTAATTTTAATATTCCAGTGACCAGGCATGTAGATTCTGAAGGCCTTGGATACCTCACAGTATCCCATAAATATTCCCTTCTTTCCGGAGGGTTCTAACTTGTTTCTTTTCTCTTTCGGTATATGAATAAACACTGGACAGCCAAATATTTTGAGATGGCTTACCTCTAGCTTCTTTCCGGTGAACATTTCTTCTGGGGTCTTGAACCCAAGTGCGCTATGGGATAATTTGTTCTATACATAAACAACTGCCATTGTTTCTTCTGCCCATAAGCACATAGGAAGATCTTGATCATGAATCATGGTCTTTACAGCTTCCATAATTGTTTTGTTCTTCCTTTCAGCTACACCGTTTTGTTGAGGATTATAGGGAGTAGTGAGTTCCCTCTTAATCCAAACATATCCATTAATGGAGGATGATGGCATTGGGCCACACACGTCTGAATGAATGAGTTCCAGTACTCCTTCTGCTTTGTTGTCCCTCTTTGGAAAAGGGTTCTCGATATTCTTCCCTTGTGCACATCCATTTCATATGTCTTCATGATCAACCTTGAGTTCTGGTAAACCTGTGACAGCTTTCCATATGTATGGTAGCGCCTTGTAGTTGATGTGGGCTAATATTCTATTGCAATATTCTTCAATGGCGTGGTTCATGGCATCTTCTAAGTGACCCTTTAGCTTATGCAAGCCATCTTCTTCTCTTATGATGATGATTTCTTCATTTATGGTCTCTTCTTTATCACATTGCCTTCTGCAACCTTCACTATAGCTTTCCTCAGGGTTATTACATGTGACCTGGAGCAAGGTCAATTAAACAGCAAACAAGAATAATATCCCTCTTAATAATATAAAGCAATAGCACGAACAATCATCCTAGTAGCTCCTTTAGAGCTATCACTTCTAATTTATCTGAAGCAAAGATTAAAGGTAAGGAATACAATACAAAATGAGGTCAACACTCTTATAGTGTTGTGACCAAGAATTCTTCTTGGCAACCTGAAACTAACACACAAGGTTTCTCCTAGAGGACATGTTAGTTGTATTAGGCAAAGCATATATCTCTATATGCTCACATGCTATCAGATATAATACTTTACAAGGATTGCTATCTCAACTATAGTCATCAATTTGCCATGTGTACCTTTGAATCTTATCAACTTGATTTAATCAAACCTAGAGCCTTGTCCTCAAGAATGAGTGCTTGCTTCTCTTCCAGGTCTTCTTCACTCAAGTGACGAGTGCTTTCTTCAACTTGTCTTTTGTACTGAGACAATACACTATCTCGAGAAAAGGTTAGGTTAGAGGATAAGCTCTATGATCAACTTTTAATCCTTCTAATAATTTGATCACGGCTTCAACATGCAACACTAATAATGTCATGACAAATAGATGCATATTAGAATAATCACACCTGGGTTGCATCATTCCTCTGAATATGTTGGATCTTGAGATCCTTCTGGATCTATGGCAAGAGATCCCTTCTCCTACAAATACTCTTTAGGTTTTAACCATTAAACATATGTGAGTACATACCTCTGATGAAATTTGTAGGTAGTGGCTCCATCAAGTAGCAGTGGTAATCATTACCAACTCTTGAGAAAACTTCAATGGTGATTGCAACTGGTTTTACGGCTACAACTGCAGTTGCAACTGGTTCTGAAACTGCAACTGCAACTTAGGGTTTTATGAGAAAACCCTAATTTTTCAAACTTCAAGTTTTGAAATTCTAATCCAGGGAATAGATGTGCTGGGCTAAGGCGAGTATGATGGTGTAGTCAGAATTTCAAAAATCCAACTTTTACCCACTCAAACTTGATTTGCGGATTTCTAGACTGGTGCTTCTGGTTTTCTGGTACTTCTGGTACTCTGATACTTCTGGTACTTCTGGTACTTTGGTTTTTTTCTTTTCTAGTACTTTGTGAAACTAGGGTTTCACTTTTCGGGAGATCCAACCACTGAAAAGGTGCGCTCTAAGTGCCAAAATGATCCTTGGGGAGGGCACAACTTTCTAGGTGGTTAGGGAGCTAAAAAGATTCACTTTTTCAAAACCTTAATTTTTGGGTACGGTAACAGTGACGTTTTTCCTCTTGCGAAATATGCTTCCTTCAAGTTGGCTCTGATACAATGTTAATGTTTATGCCATTATTATAGGTCTTTTCATTTCAATAGATAAGAGCAACATAAGAACAAGATCACTGAGAAATACGCATTCACAAGAGACACAACATTTATCCTGGGAAACCCTCAAGGGGAAGAAAACCCAGCAAAAACTTCCTTATCATAAATTGCCAATACAATGTCAAGAGATAACTCAAACCAATACATATAGTCCTCTCCAAAGATGCACCACTCTTCTCCCTCTCTCCAACTGGTAATTGCAGCTTGCCTCATAAGAGAATGAGCAAGTGAGTTGTGTAATAAAGTGAGGCGCTAGCCTCCCTATATATACAAGACTGGCACGTGTGAAAGGGTTTCACTAGCAGGGCCGACCTCTCACTCTGGGTGGGTAAACCCACCTTTAATTTAATTCTGGGTCTCAATAATAACTACTAGGGCCGACTTCTTATTCTGCCTATTACAATTGTCCGATGACCAATCCACAAAAGGGGATTTGGTCCTAATACAATTACCGACATGATTAATCCACAATGGGGATTAATCCTATGAATAAAATAGCAATAAAAATAAGAATACTCTTTGCAGTTACATTATTTTAACACTTGGCTCTGGGCTCTTTCCAAGTTGACAATCCTATTCATCATCAGTTCTTGATTTTTCATCATGCCATCCATGGTCATTTGCAACTTTGCTAGGTTGGCACAAATATCTGAGGAAGGCTCAGCGTTGTGGACTATCTTGGGTTTAATGTCCATTTTGACCCTTGGGTTTGAGAAAGGCTCAATTTTGGATGACTAGAGGTTGTCTTCAATCTTTGTAGCTAATTCTTGAGCTTCTTGGATTGTTTGGGGGTTTTTATCCTTGGGGAGATACCCTAGTTGACTAGTAAAAGCTTTGGTGTAAATGTAAACAAGGAAATTATTGGTCGGATGATGGCTCACAGGGATCTTCTGCAATAGGGTCTCAAACCTAGTGTGGAATTCTCTAATGGTATCATTATCTTGTTTCCAGAGGATATTCATCCTAGTTAGTAGCATGTTGGGTCCTTCTTTGATACTCCATTTTTTTAGAAAGGCCTCTTCCAATTTGTCCATGGTTTTAATACTGCCATCAGGAAGACTATGGTACCAACATCTTGAAGCATCAAGGAGGGTAGCAGAGAACAATTTCATGACTAAATATTCAGCATCATTGCTAACGGGGTGAAGCTGGAAGAACGCCCAAAAGTTTCTCATATTCTCTTCAGCACCGATTGCATCAGTACCGGTGAACTTAGGCAGCCACTTTTCATACTTGGGTGGCATCTGCCTAGGGTAGCCTGGTATAGTTGACATGTCTAGCGGTTTGAAAAGACTGGATGACCATTGTATTTAGTTATTGGCTTGGTTTGGGATGTCGGTCTAAATTCCCGAGCTAGACATTGTGTTTAAAGAAAGACTTCATTTGAAAAGTGATTTTACTAGAGGAGAGTTTTGGGGAGGATTTCTTATAAAGGATTGAGGAGGGTTATTATACCTCCTTGGGGATTGTGGAGTCGCTAGATAATTTTCTTGAAATTTTCAAAGAGATAAGGGAATCACCCTTAGTGGGGCTGCCAGGTAAGCTTTGTAAGATAAGGATTCTTGAGGAAAGGATTACCGAAAAAGTGTCATGTTTGAGGAGAATTGACTCAGTGTTCCTTGACAACAATGCCAAAATGTTATCACATAGTTTGTACTTGGAAATAATGGAAAGGTAAAAGAAAGGCAAACTGATGTAACTGGAGACTATTCTATCCCTGTCACCTCAATAGGATAACTATTTCTATTTAGGGTGGTAGGCCCAGGGGAGACGTCCCCAGTGACCTGGGGTTTTGAGAAGGCAAAGGGTAAAGGCTAAGATAAAAGTTTCCTTCTCACAAGTCACCACCGATCAGAAATTTCGGCTAAATAGCCAATAAAGATAAATAATAACCAGAAATGTACTTTCCCAGAACAAAGCAACAGGAAACTATATTTGCAATGTCACTTGTTGGTTAGTACTTCATATAATTCGACATTCTCAAATAAAGAAACTGACTAATATTATTGATGAAGCAACCAATGATGTATAATAGCAATAATCACAATATTTTACTTCACAATAAATTCTTTTAAAGAAGCTTCACAACCAGCAAGAACGATTTATCATCAATGACACAATATCAACATTCATTGGAAGCAAAGACTACTATGCTTTAGCCAATCTTTCAATTGCATTAAAGAAGCATAAAATGCTGCAAAGTATAATTGTAAATCAAAAGGATAATGGCAACAATAGGGTTACTAGGTTAAGGTTAGAAGGTATTAGTAATTGTTCAAAGGTGTTGGATGTTTGAAGTTTTGTGATCAAGGCACTCAAGCATAAAGGTCTTAGACTAGTACATAAATAGGGAAAATGGAGTCAACAAGTAGCAGCAAGAGTTGAAGGAACAAAATGATAATAATATAGCCAAAGACAAGAGGAACTTGATGGTGAACTGTTGATAAGCCAAGGCTCCAACCATCAAACCCTAGGGGAAAACAGCTCACTAAGGTGTAGTAACCCTAGGCCTTAATGTTTTTTCCTCCTTTAGCTCAATGACAAAGTAAAAACGGCTAAGGTGAGGTACAAGGGTAGGGTGTTGCAATGGAAAGGCCCTAGCAATGTCTTCAACACCAAAAATGGCACATTAGCAAAACCTAGTAGGGACTTAAAATAAGGACACCAACATGTGCTTATTTCCTAGGGTTTATTCCAGCAATTTAATTAACAAAATGCAAATAAAATACTATAACCATTCAAGTAATGGAAGGATTGCATAAATTCACTTACATTTACCATGCATTCATCAAGCCAAACCCTAGTTGTAAACCTTACACCAAGAAGAATGCCAAAAATAGCCTAGATAAGCCTCCTTCAACAAGTGCACACTAGTAATTTCAGCCAAAACCCTAAAGTAGGGCACAAATTTCAAACCTCACACAAGTGTGAGTGAAATATCATGAATAAAAGAGAGTTTTAGCTCTCTTACTTTTTTTTTCCAAATGAGAAATTAACTCGCTGGGAACTCACCCCGATACTTCCCCACATAGTGGATGATATGGGAGTGGAAAAGCAGCAGCCCCAGGGACTCATAGCTAGGCTTGAACCTGTGACCTCTCTCCAAACTGGGAAAGCGTGCGCACATCTTGCCAACTGAGCTATCCCTTGGGACTTAGCTCTCTTACTTATACCATACCAATGACCTTAATTTAATTTTAGGTCACAAAAAGCTGACAAGGCCAAAAATACATAATAATATTGTTTTTACATTAAATGTCATAATCAAACCCTAAATCAAGCAAAGATGAAGATGTCATGCCCTTTTAGGGTGACGCTAGCCCCTTCTAGGGCAACGTTGGCCTCTTGGAGCAAAATGTTAGGCCTCCTTGGGCTTCTGGAACATGCCACATGTGCCACACGTGCCACAACGGCCTCCCAAAACCTCCACAAGTGTTGGATGATGTCATGAATGTCCTAGGTGACGTCATGGGCCTTCCAAGGCCAACGTCCTGGTGAAAAGGGCAAAACCCCCCTTGGTACAAGTCTATTGGGTTGCCTCCGGTGGAACGTCCTCCTCTTCTCTGGTGCAAAACCTATGATCTATCTATGCCCCCTGCTGGGATCTCAACATCCATCTGGTGGGCTTTCAGCCCCATGGAGGTCCGAACTAATCATCTCCCCATGTGTACCTGTCCATAATGGTACATGTCTATCGAGTATGATCCTGCACATCAACAGATACGCCCTCCATGGGCTCATAAGTCACAGGGATCATAGCAATGTCAATCACATCTAATCTTCAATTTTATTAAACATGTGCATAAAACCCCTTTTACCATGTCAAGTGCTCAAAAACATTATACTAATCTACAAGCCAAGTTTGGAGGAAGTGAGAGGGCGCCCTATTGGGCTAATGCTCACCGGATGTGGGGTGTTTCCGGGAGAAATCAAATCCAAGCCATGTGAGTGGATGAGGTTGTAAGGCATGTCTGGACAAGTGGTGCAGTTATAGCATGGAAATGCATGGCTTACCTTTGGGTGCCTTTGTAGAGGGTGAGATGCACCTGTCATGGATGCAAATGTTTCCAATCCCATTCATGCCTTTTATCTTTATTCTTATTGTCTTTTATTTCAAGAATCTAGTGAGGGGACACTGCCCTGGCGTGGTGACTAGTGGTGGCAATGTTACCCACAAGCATTTCATGGAAGTGAGAAGGTTGGCTCGTGATGAGACCCCCTTACTCTTGGCTATGCCACCAAGAGCCACTACCTTGGCATGGTGACCAGCTGTTGGTATTGTCATACCGCTACATGCCTATGGACCTAATAGGTTGGCTCGTGATGAGACCCGCTATACTCCAACTAGGTCTTGTTTTATTATTTTTTACATGGGTCCCTCTGTTTCTTGTTGAGAAGCCTTTTACTGCTTTCTCAGGGATCCCTGGGCAAAGCAATTCGAGGTTTCATTCTTTGGATTCTATCTTTTTCCAGCTGCTTTTACCCTCTGGGCCTTTAGCCCCTTCTTCCCACAAGGTAAGGTGCAACCCTTAAATATTTGGCCAACCCAATGCCTGGACCAATGTAATGGGATGGATGAGTAGGAGAAAGATTGAAAGTGGTAAGTATGGTGGGAGCGAACGATGGCTTCTCATGAATCCCCCCAGTGGCAACTCAAAACCTATGGGCACAAGATTACTAGGGCATCCTTTCATTCCCCCCAGATATGGTAAAGTGGATAGGTATAATATCCAAGCACCCATTAGAAACAAAAAGAATCAAATGCACATATTCAAAGGTTTTGAGGATTAGAGTGACACATACCATGATACTCGGACTCATTACCTCATGGAGCAAGATCTATTTCTACTACAGGACCAGGCCCAGGTGATGGATGTTGTTGTTGCTGACAAAGTGGAGGCGCTAAAGGAAGAAAAGATGGGCCCTCTAGGGCCATGCTCAAGTCGATATAGCTCTCAGTACTCCATGTCTAGGACCTGTGGTCCTCAAGACATAATATCCTTAGTTATCCCTAAATTGGTGATAACAGAACCTAGGTGGGGAGAATAATAATCATTCCTCCCAACCACCC
>JZKD02S1758670.1:28077-44709 GCA_000966675.3 Picea glauca | reverse complement strand
GATATCAACTATCACATGGGATATATCACATGGTCTAATGGCCTTATATGTATAGTGTTGTTTCCCTTGTAGAAAGTTTTCATATCTAGGCGTGATCCATTGGTAGTACTAAGATCCAATTAGAAAGATAAGTGAATAAATTTGAATGAAGAAAGAGGCATTTCTCCTTTCAAGCTTACAACTGGTCATGCTTATGATGACTTTAACTTCAAATCCATATAATAAAGTTTATTCATGATATTATTAGGTTTTCCTCTTCTTCTAAGTTACAATTAGACTATTCCAAGTTGAAAAAGAATGTTAACAACCATGAGGAAGTTGAAGTGTTAAGGAGGAATGTGAATTGTCACAATAGTGCAACTCCCTTTTTTCCCCTCATATATACATATTTGAAAGGAAGCCATAAGAAGGGACTTTTTTATGTAAGAAGAACTTGGAAGGAGGATCCCATGTTTCAAGCTCCCATTGGGAAAATATAATACGATAACACAATTTTGTGGTGAAGAATTGGTAAAAAAATTCTACTTTCCTCCATGGCTAACATGTGAGTATTTTCTTGTGAATATATATTAATTAAGTTCATATTTGCTATATAAATGTGTGTTTCAGTTTCTAAGTAGCTTGATTGATTCCATTGCTTAAGCTTACATTTCATTTACATTATTTTAATTTGGTAATTTTTGTATGTGCTCAAACAGCGCAACAAACCTTATTAAAAAAACACATAAATATCAAATAAACAAAAAATGATAAGTTAGTGCCTCAAGCTAGAATAATCATGTTAATGATGGAGACTTTTATTTAGGCATCTTCATATTATGAATTCCATGTGAAATTTGACTTTGAACATTTATTTACATCAACATACTCAAAAGGGACACAAAAGTTGTTGGAAAAAAGTTTGTGTGTCTCATTTCTAGTGTCGTGTTCCCCATTTGATGGTATTGCAGCCCATTCCAAGTTCATACATCGCATTTCCAATGTTGTGAGTCATATTTGTATTGTTTTAGTGTATCATGATTTGAACATATTACCTATTATTTACTAGCCTAGCGGGTGAAAAAATGGACAGAAAAGATGAAAAATGATGATAAAATGGATTCACAATGATGCAAAAGTGAATGTAATGAAGACATTAGAAATTAAAAAGAGACACAAAAATTAATGTAGAAGGATACAAAAGTGGATGTAAAAAAGGATGTTAGAGGACCATCATGCATCCCATTTTCTAATTTTCATGGAAGAGGACACAAATAAGGACACTATAACCTTGTATTGTATTAGTGGGGAGAGAAGGTCTCCTTATCTTCCTAGAACTCACCACATTAGAATCCCCACAAATAAACCAAGATCCCTATGAAAACTTCTCCATTATCAAGTGCCAAAAGGTTGTCTTTTCCACTGCATTATTTGAAACATATAAATATTGACAATGCTTAGCTTGACATTATCTAAATACATCATAATTGATATCAATTTATTAGTATTGACAATGCTTAGCTTGACATTATCTAAATGCATCATAATTGTTATCAATTTATTAGTAAAGAAAGTGCTTGAATCTATGATATAAATAAGGAGAACAAGTGTTAACAACATGCATTCTAACCAAATAAAACTAAGAGAAATCTTAAGAAAAACAATATGTAAACATATCACAATTCTAAGTCATTCAATCATTTTAATGCAATTGTTAGACAATGTCTTTGAGACCCCCACAAATTCCATAAAAACACTTTCATTCAAGGGACATAATGGAAATCCCAACCTCCATCATAACATCTCTATATTTATCTCATATTACTAATTTTAATGTTGATTATTATTAATCGATCAACTAATTTAGAATTTACAAAATTTTAATTTAAAATCAAAATAAACTCATTTATTTTTAAGGAAAAGATAATTTCACGAATGTATAATTACAAAATAAATATATAATTAGCATTTTGTAAAGATTGTTATTTGGTCACATATAAACCTAAGTTTACATATGAGAGGAAATGTAATTTTATATAAAAAGGTCTTTTAAACAGAAAATGGGAGGAAAGAGATGGGTACGAATATGATAAATTATATTGGTGGGTTATTGAAATATATTTATGAAAAAGTAATATTTATATTTTGTGGTTGAAAACATGGTTATCATTTTTTAGTGTGAAATAATGTATGATCATCTAAAAGTAATGTGGTATAGATTTAATGTGTTTTTTTGTTATGATAAAATATTTATTTATAAGAATATGTAGAACTGGGTAATTTTAAAATTAAATTATTATTATTATTATAAAATTGGTGATAAGGTGAAGCATCTAATTAAACATAGTCTATCTGTTTTCGGTAGGGTCGCTCTCGGTTCATACCTTACTTTGACGCCAACACGCAACGCGCCACAGCTGTAATAAACTACGCCATTACAGCTTGTCACCTCCCTCGTCTCAGTTAATATTTTCAAAACCTCTGACTCCCGCTCATTTCCTTGGGATGCCCTGCTTTGTTGGTCAAACACAATTTAAAGATGGCAGGTTGCTTTGCAAGGGCGGGGAGGTTGAATTATATTGATGGGTTTCGAGATCGATCCCGTGACCGTGGAGACTGTGACAAGTAAGCGCCCTCTGGAATCATCTTCATCTTTACCAGAAGTGAGTCCTAAGTGGCGACACCGACAGTGACAGATTTGAAGAATTATTTTCTCTTCTGCAATGAATCGTTGCCACTGAGAGGCACTGCTTCAGGAGCCGCGAGGCTCATCGACAAGAGCTCGTTGCAAAATGCATCGAGGTGGGGAAGGCCAATGAAGCCAAATCCGTTACGTCGCAGTGACCTTCATTCGAGTGGGAGGGATTTTCACTGAAATGATGTGTAAAGGGTTTTTTTTGGTTGTTTTCTTTCCCTTCAAACGATTGTAACTGTATTTTCCAAGTTAATTTTTATTTTTATTTTTTTTAATTATTATTATTATTATTATTTTATAGAATTTTATATGGGACGAATTATTTTAATTTACAA
Source organism: Picea glauca (assembly GCA_000966675.3). Taxonomy (NCBI): domain Eukaryota; kingdom Viridiplantae; phylum Streptophyta; class Pinopsida; order Pinales; family Pinaceae; genus Picea; species Picea glauca. The sequence goes on along the minus strand of JZKD02S1758670.1, from coordinate 41,700 downwards.
AAAGAATATTTTAGCAAAGCTAAGTTATGGATTCACTTTTCCTTTTCAATGGGTGATTTTAAAAGGAAAAGACAGCAAATTTAAAAAGGTTTGTAAATTTGAAAAAAAAAAATATGAAATTGGTGTAATTTAATGATTTTTTTTTCAGTATAATGCATTAGTTGTAAATAAAATCTATGAAATAATTTATAAAGTAGAAATATTTATTATAGATAGATATATGTTTTATTAAAAAATAGTGTTTCAAAAATTATAAAAAATAGAATTTATTTTATGAATTTATTATTTTTATTTATAACAAATTTGTATAATTTGGAAAAATTATATTCTTTTAAAGGTGATATGCTATTTTTCTTTTAAACTAGTCTAGATTTATTGTAACTCTAAATCTATCAAGGTTATATAGGGATTAAATCTCTAGAGGTGCAAACCTTTAACATTTCCTCAAGTTTTGCACTCTAAAAAAAGTTTGCGCCTCCAATGATTTGATCCCTATCTAAGCTTGATAGATCTAGAGTTAATATAGATCTAGAGTTAAGATGGATCTACACGGATTATTCATTCAAAGTATATTAATAATGAAGCTGGCATAATTTTATTTATTTTTTATTTGTTTATTATTATTCTAATGTGTTAGGTTAAATGAATCTCCCCATTCTAACTGTATAATGCTTCTCAATGCAAATATAATGTATAAGTTAGAATTGAGAGGAGGTTAAGTGGGTAGCGAGTTTTACACCGATGGCCCATTCTCAACTGTCTTTGCCTAAAGACAACTAATCTCTAAGAGACAAATAGATCACTATATTGGGAGGGTTTTTTCTGCAGGTTTGATGACGAGTTACTATTTTTAGAAGTTGGTTTTTAGTAGTTAGCATTAGGTGGGATATTTTTGTTGGAGGCCAGAGTTTCACTACGATTCTCTACTGTAAGCGATGTCCTAGCTAACTAGACAAACTAATCGGGAGTTGTCTTGGCGAAGAGTGGGAGCATTGGTGGGTTACTATTTTTAGAAGGAGGAGGAGTGTTTTATTCTGCAGGTTTGATGGTGGGTTACTATTTTTAGAAGCTGGTTTTTAGTAGTTAGCGCTAGGTAGGATACTTTTGATGGAGGCCAGAGTTTCACTTCGATGCTCTAATGTTAGCGATGTCATAGCTAAATGGAATTCTACATCTATCTCTGAATGACAACTGGGATATTTTTCAGGGACATCTATTCCTTTTTAATGAGCCTTTACTGCCCTTTAAGTCGACGGCGATCCCGGGGCATGGCCCTACAACTTTGAACTGACTTGTATCTTGTGTGGGCAGGCTCTTTGTTAGTTGGTGGGTCTTTCAGTATGGCTCATGAGGTCAGTGCCCTCATGGGCGCAGCTGACGAGGAGGTGTGGGAGAGGGAGGGTCTTTTCAGTTCGGTGGATGAACTATGCAAGTTAAAAGGTGGTGGGTGCGCTCTTAATGACCCTTCTTTTCCCTCAGTAGATTCTACACAGAACACTCCTTCCCCTTTTTTTCTAGAGGTGAATACATCGTGCTCTACTGTTGCTAGCCAGGAGCTATTGAAGAACAACTCATTATTTGGTCAGAGCAGTGTGGTTTCGCCACGCTTTTCTGTAGGGGGGCTTAGCATTGGTTTAGCACAGTTGGGGGCAGGCGTACAGGAGGAGTTTAATCGGGTGTTGAACGCTCCAAAGCCGAAGAGTTATTTGTGGGGTAATCTGCAGGTGAAGGAAGCACAACATAAGAAAGGTGCTTGTGTCTGGAAACCGAAGAAGGTGAAGTGTCATTTGGTTATAAGCATGGATATGGGCTTGGAAGAGACCTATAAAATCTCCCTCTACCCGTTGGTCGAAAGGTTTGTGTATAAGACCAGGAGTAAGATATCATTCAATGAGTGGATGCAGATTACTTTGGTTCCACTCATTGGATACTCATCGAAGTTGCTGACCCTTCCACACGGGTGGTTTGGTCTAGTCTTCAGAAGTCCGGAGGATGTTGATGTCATTTTGAACAGTTTTTGGGAATTTGAGGGTGGTAGCATCATGCTGAAGTGTTGGAGAACGTGTTTTGACCCTGCTATGGAATACTTTAGCTTCCTCCATGTTTGGTTCTTGCTTCGTGGTCTGCCGCTCCAAATCTGGAACAAAAAATCCCTGGAGGCGATTGGGAATCTGCTAGGCAGGTTCCTAAAGGTTGATGAAGCAGGTCTTCTCTCACCAGATAAGCACATGGCGAGAGTCCTTGTAGAGCTGGATATCCATGGTGGTCTCCTGGAATTGCTAGAGCTAGAGTGGTGCGGACAGGTTACAGTTCAATGTTTGGACTATTTGGGATTGCCTTTTCACTGCTCTACTTGCAGACGGACGGGTCCCCTGTGCAAAGACTATCTTAACTCGACAGGAGTCTCTGAGTCATAGGAATCTATGGAAACCTCCACAAAAGATTTATATATAAGTGAAGTGGACTCTGAAGAGATGGGTGTCTTAGCTGCAGGGAGCGTCGTAGACTCTCCGGGTCCTATTACCGATACCTTCATAGGTAAGTTAAAATCATACTGCCCTGCTTTGTACTTTACTCTTTCTTCTTGGGAACGAGATTTTTTGGACAACTCTTTCCCGACACTCTCTATGCCTTCTCAAGTAGTGGCCTCGGGAACTATGGGCACGACTGATCTCTGGGTTACCCCTACTGTCTCTAATAGGAATACACTTAGCCTGACTCCTGTATATACCTCAGTATCCTTACCAGAAGACCCTTCATTAATGACCACATTGGATAGGCCTGTTTCACATTCTCAGACTCATAGTCAACCAGTGGTGGAACACATACTAGAAAACATGATAAATTCCTTGGTTCCGACTCATAGGGAGACTAAAAGTCTTATTCCTTTACATACTTTTTTGGGCTTGGAAGCCATTCAGGGTAAGGTGACTAGTGGAAACGTTATGGCTTCGACAAGTGTAGGGGAAGGCTCGGGGAAGGACCTAGCTTGGTTGCGGGGATTGGGTTTGGAGGTTTCACCAATTAAAACTCGGAGTGCCCGAAAGAAGTGTTGGCAAAGGGGTAGACCCAGGGTTCAACGCTTCAACAATGCACCAACAAAACCCTAACTACTGACCCTTTCGGCAACACCTGCAAAGCAGATGAAATCTCACCTGAGGTAGAGGCAGGGGGGTTTGCAGGACTCAAGTGTCTACAACCTAGCTGGGACACATATATGTGATTACAATACTTTAACAAAGCGCTTAGCCAATAATATGCATTAGATATTGAACCTCATTCACATCGCAGATTAAACCCTAGATCTAGATCAACGCAGTAATAATCAAGATCTAATACTTCCAGTCACTTAGCACATAGCATTAACTCAGATATAGCATCCATTCACATCATTAAGCACAAAGCTACAACATCAGATGCATTAATCAAACAACACTAAGAAAATAACCACATAAATAGCATCAACAAAATCGCACAAGCACATCAACACAGGGTATACGTGGTTCACCCCAGTGTGGGGCTACGTGCACCAATGTTCTTCTCTTCTTCTTTATTAGTCTGCAAGCTTCTTACATTCTTTTGCTCCTGTGCACAAAGCCACAGAGTCAAGCTTCATGTTGGACAGGTGATCTACGCACAACACACTAGATTCACCTTCCCCAAAACTAGGTCAAGGCACAGAGCCAACTCCTTAATAGCACAAAGCCTTACATATAACATTTGTGCACACGGCACTTACATTCTCTTGCACTAGGCCAAAACAGATTGTGCACATAGCCAACCAGATTTGACAGACTTCGCTTTACATCCTATCTACTTATTTATACATTACAAAAAGGATTTAACCATGGGTAAACCCATGGGTTGACATCCCATACCCATTACATAAACCCTAAAAGTTCAAAAAGCCCACAAAATAGGTGAGATCTCGTGATCTTCGCTCCGCCTGGGCGCTCCATCTTTGACCAGCTTGTCGAAGTCCCAAAAATGGTCAAACATGACCAATGTTCTCTCAAAACTTGGTCGATCTCCAACAGGCCCCCAACACTCACTTGTGACTCGTTCCGAGTCACTCATATCTGAGCAACACTGCTTCGAAGGCCTCGAGCTTAGCTCTAGCTGCCTCAACTTGCTGCTTCGCCAGAGCCTCTTGCTCGGCGAACTCCTGAATTACTTGCTCGGTGACAGGCCCTTCCAGGCGTTGTTCTACTGTCGCAACCACCTATTCCAGTTGTGAGCCTTGTCCTTCGATCTCTTCAAAAAGAGTACAGGCTTCATCCTGCACCGACTGGAGTCTCTGTGTCACCTCCATGACTTTTCTCTGGATAACAGTAACTTGTTGCTGGACTGTGTGCTGCTCCAGTAATATTTTCATCTTCTCGACTTTCGTAAGCAGCTTCATATGTGCTTGCATGGTGGATACATGTTGCTTCACCTCCTGGAGCTATGCTTCCAGTGTCCTCAGCTCTGGGTCTTCTGCAAGGCACTCATAGGTCTATGCACTTCGATCACTTAGTTGCTTGCACTCTAAGGCAAGTTCCCTGATTCTGTCTACTACGTTCCTAGAAGCTTCCTCCATTTGGTCGCGCACTTCTTGTGGAGTGATCGACATGGCTTGAAGTTATAACTATGCTACTCTTGCTTGAAGATGTTGAATGGCTTCAACGCGCTTCCCTACTTGCATCTTAGCTGACTCTTCTTCCTCCTGTGCCAAGCCTGGCATAGAGCAGAGTTCTCTAGTTACTACCTCTTTGATTTCAATCTGCTCTGTGAGAAGTCGGTGTTTTTCTTCCTGTATCTTCGCATTGTTCTGCTCGAACTTCACCTGAATTTCATTTTTATCCTTCTGCGCAACTTGAAGTTTCTCTAGGGCCTCCTCCTTTTCTTGCTTCAAGGCATCTATGGCCTGCTCCTTTTCTTCTTAGACTCGATGAAGTCGAGCCTCTGTTTCATTTGCTAATCTTCGTAATTGGGCGAGCTCATCCCCCAATTCTGCAATTTCCGACAATGAAGGCACAGTAGGCATTGCGCGGCTTGAATGGATAGCTTGATGTATGTCTTTGAGCTCCTTCTCTAATCTGTGTTACAATGTTTCTTTCTTTGCTTCATGTCTCTGCAGGATATCCTCTGAGGTGTCTTCTACGGCTACGATGATGAGATCTACATCGTCCACTGTGAGCACATTCTTTGATTGAGGCTTATTGGCGCGGGCCTTCTTTCTTGTCGAGGGTTTCTCCATGGAAACCTTCCTCTTCTACGATGCTTCTGCTGTGGTAAGTGGGTCCTTCGGTGGTGTAAATTATCCCTTTTATTGTTTGTCTCCTTCTTCCCCTCCTTCTTCTTGGTTCACTTTGACTCCTCCTCCTCCTGCGGGTGAATCAGGCTTGCTTTCCTTCTATGCGTTGTCCTCCTCATCAGTGTCTAGGTTTTGTACTTCCTCCTTTTTCTTCTTTTTCTTCATGCTAGTCTGCCCATTGTATTCAACCCAGGTGACCATGGGGTTTCCGATGATATCGAGGTCGGAGAGCTCTACATATTTGACTGGAGCAAGGAATTTTGTTGGCCATTCTTTGGTTATCTCCTCCATATCTTCATTGGTCAACTTATAATAAGATTTCATCTCCTCCTTACTTTCATCCCTGCGTGCAGTGATGTAAATAAAGTGTCGATCTACGCGGAACTTCACTAGCAGCCTATACGTGTGAAACATGTTCGGGGTCATTCAGGGGAATGCTTCAATGGCATGCTCCATCTGTAGGTAGTAAGCGCGGAAGACAACGTTCAACTTCCACTGCTTCGCCATATCACTTGTATACCACAAGGTGGAGAACCTTGCGACCAATGGCTCTGATGGCTCAACTTTTGGGAAGGCTGCTCCTTCCATCATTTTCCAAGTGACAAATGCGATCAATATCAGTAGCCAACTAAAGTGAAACTCATACCCTTGATTCTGCACTTCACGACAGTCCTTCTCTAATTCGTTGACTAGGTAACTCGCCTAGTTCATCTGCCTTCCTTCGACACACTTCCCTGCGAGGTCCATGACAAACCCCGTGACCTGCATAGGATGGTTCTTTCTAACGATATTGCCCGCTATAAGCTGACAAGCTAGGCGCACTGCACCATCCTGGATGGAGGCTACCTTGTAGCCTCACTTTCCTTTCTCCACATCGCCATAGTCTTATTTTATACGATGTGCCAGAGAGAGATCTGCAACCTTCCCCGAGTAGAACTGCTGAGGGTCTGGTCCCTGCATGCTCAGTCCTATGACGAGGTGGATCAGTGCCAAATCCACAGTGACATGCCTATCCAACCATAGATACTCTCCATGGTAGCACGATAGGAGGATTTTAATGCAAGCGTTAACCTCCTGATGTTGGCTAAAGTGGGGGATCTTCATTACGTTTAGGATTGTTGATCGCACGAGCTCCTTAATCCACGGTTGGGAGACTATCTTGGGCTTCTTCCTAGTCATCTTCATCAAATACCTATGCGGCACGAGCATCGCATAGTTCTTCCGGTCTCCGAGGATGAAGTTGTTGATCTTGAGAGCTGGGATCAATCCCAACTGGGGTCCAACTACTTGTATCCACATCGAGAGGTATGCAGTGATCAGCGTGTATTTGAAGTCACGTGGGACACTGTCACGGCTAACTATAACAGCCAAAGGTGATATATAGTCTGGCAAGAGCGACAGGATCTGCTTCGTGTTAGCCAGATCGTCGCGGTGATTGCTTCTTTTCTCAGTCGTGGTTCGGCTAGACTGACGTGCAGTCGATGGGGATGCTTGCAATCTGCCAATCGACGATGCCTGTATTCCCACAGACATGACTTTCTCAGCCATAAGGTCAATCAAAATCTCCTCCACAAACTTCTCTAGCGCATTATTCTCTCTCGACATTCACACTCGTAATAAAATAAATTAGGTGGTGAATGAACAAGCAAAGTAATCAAATGAATGGCGAGGTCTCAAAGTCACAACACGATATGCAAATGATTCTTTGTTAGCTCGGATAATAACAAGTGGAAAAAAGTGGTCCCGGCGCAGCATCCGACAGGTTAAATAAGCAACGTCGTAACGGATTCCTCCAATGGGTCAGAGTACCTCAATCAATGTGATTCCATCCATTATGGCGTGGTCCCAATGGTCCAACGACAATCTTTCCGTCAATAACTGCATTTATAGTCATTCTGAAGCGTCATTCTAACGGTCGGGACGCCTCCAATGGTCATATATATTTGTAATGGTGAAGTGTCATTTTGCGTTGATCTTCTATTCTAGTGAGGTTCAAGTTCTACAAGATTTCCTTCTGCAAAGTCTTCTCTGGAATTTCCCGTAGATTTTCTCATTTAGATTTCTTCTTACTAAGCTTCCTTGCCTTCTTTCCTGTGATCTGAATCTCTGGATTCCTCTTTCCATTCTTATTCTTACTTTCTCTTCGCATAGCGACTTCACACTGTTGAGAGTCTTTCAAAGGGTTCAAAGGTAATACTTATTTTCTTACTATTTCCAGGGTGGATGCACTTATTTCCTGCATGGACAGGTTATTTAAGCCTTCTTGTGTTATTTCAACTTCGACAGCTAATTCTCTGGCCCTCTGTTGCTTCGACTTATCATCTTGTTCTTCTATTAGTCACTCTATTTTTCTAGCCATGAAGTCCCTTAATTCTATCTTTTTCTGTTCTATAGCTTCTTTCTCTGCTTTCCTTCGGATCCGATCTTTCTTAATCCAGGTCTTCCCTAACAAAAGTGCAAAAGGATTGTTGTTCTCAACAAACTTAATGACTTCAAATTCTTCTTCAGTCGATGTTCCATGAGCAATCATAGGTACATTAGTAATTCTTCCACATAGGGTTATCATCTTTCCTTGAAATAAACCTATCCTTCCCAATGAAGGAACCATAACAGGCTTTCCCAAAATTTCCCAAGTGCTTTCTGGCATGATATTCACCTGTGTTTCTTCATCCAATACACAGTCTATGTCGAAGTCTCCTATTCTTGTTTCTATGCATTGATTTTCTTTCAAGATATCTGATAAACTGATGTCTTTATGATCATTCAGTGTTTCTTTCAACTGTAATAACATAGTCTCTGATTCTTTCTGGTTTTCTAACATATCCTTAGTCTCTTGACCTTCTTCATAGTTTTCTTGTCTCATGTTTATATTTTCAACTTTGGCAATCATTCTTGGACAATCCAAAACCTCATGATCAACATCTTTACAACAAAGACAAATAGGACCTATACCAGGGCATTCCTTAGCAAGATGTCCCGAATTTCTGCAGTTATAACACAGTGTCAATCCTCTCTTTCTTTTAAACGATCCCCAGTCTTTCCTGTACTGTGCACTGGGATCACCGTGCTAGACCTACAAACTGCAAAAATTCTTTCTAGGTTCCTGCATCCACTTATTAGTCCAAAAATTCTTTCTATGCATGGGAATAACATATCTTTCTCTATTTCTATCAAATTTATTCAAATCAAATATTTCTTCTAGTTGTGCCCTAGTTTTCAGACTGGGACAAAATATATCAAACATACCTATCTTCATACTTTCGAAGAAAAAAAATTCACTTATCTTACCTTTACTATAGCACAAAGATTTTCAAGGTCTTACCTCTTTCTTCCAGATCTGGTTTCTTTCTTAGCACAGAGCTTCACAATTCAAGTAGAATATTGTGCACTTACAACAACAGATCTATGCACAGAGATTTATCTTTTCTTCAGTTCCTAACAATCACAGTTTCAGGTCCTGGCAACAGAACCATTTGTTGGCACAGGGGCAGACCCAGGGTTCAACGCACCAACAAAACCCTAACTACCATCCCTTCAGCAACACCTATGAAGCAGATGAAGTCTCACCTGAGGTAGAGGCAGGGGGGGTTGTAGGACTCAGGTGTCTACAACCTAGCTGGGACACGGATATGTGATTACAATACTTTAACAAAGCGCTTAACCAATAATATGCATTAGATCTTGAACCTCATTCACATTGCAGATTAAACCCTAGATATAGATCAACGCAGTAATAATCAATATCTAATACTTCCAGTCACTTAGCACATATCATTAACTCAGATATAGCATTCATTCACATCATTAAGCACTAAGCAACAACATCGGATGCATTCATCAAACAACACTAAGAAAATAACCACATAAATAGCATCAACAACATCGCACAAGCACATCAACACAGGGTATATGTGGTTCACCCCAGTGTGGGGCTACGTCCACCAATCTTCTTCTCTTATTCTTTATTAGTCTGCAAGATTCTTACATTCTTCTGCTCCTATGCACAAAGCCATAGAGCTGAGCTTCGCGTTGGACAGGTGATCTGCGTATAGCTCACTAGATTCACCTTCCCCGAAACTAGGTCAAGTTACAGAGCCAACTCCTTAATAGCACAAAGCCTTACATATAACGCATGTGCACACATCACTTACATTCTCTTGCATTAAGCCAAGACAGACTGTGCACATAGACAACCAAATCTGACAGACTTCGCTCTACGTCCTATCTACTTATTTATACATTACAAAAAGGCTTTAACCATGGGTAAACCCATGGGCCGACATCCCATACTCGTTACATAAACCCTAAAATCCCAAAAAGCCTGCAAAATAGGTAATATCCTGCGATCTCTGCTCCACTTGAGTGCTCCATCTTCAACCAGCCTGTCGAAGTCCCAAAAATGGTCAAACACGACCAATGTTCTCTCAAAACTTGGTCGAGGGCCAACAAGAATCTATGGAAAACTCCTTATGTTGTTTATCAGCTTTTAGTTTCTACACATGATTTGGGGGTGCTTAGAGGCATGGAATCCCTTGCAAGGGATAAATGATGATCCTCCTCTCCCTGAATATCAGAGGGGTGGGAGGCCCCCTAAAATTTCCCTCCATGTATAGAATCATTTCTATTTCAAAGTCAGACATTATCTTTCTCCAAGAGACCGTAGTAGCTGAGGAGAAGGCTAGAAAATTCATGAACTTTTTATGTCCTAATTGGATGATCTGTGCAGTTAGTTCTATAGGGAAGTCAGGTGGACTTATGGTGGCTTGGAATCCAACTTTATTTCAGTTACAACCTTTTCTGAGTGTTGGTGGGATCTTATTGGCAGGTATTCGTCTACCTGAAAAAAGAAGGATCTCATTTTTAAATGTTTATGGCCCATGCATCGGGCGAAGACAGTTTTGGGAAAAAGTGGAAGAAAAAGGATTGTTAGCTCAGGGTGATCTTACTCTAGCAAGGGACTTGAACTTCATTACTAGTTTAGAGGAAGTCTGGGAAGAGGCGGCATTATCAGATCCACTGGCGGCTTTTTTCAAAGAGATTTTTTCAAATGATCATCTAGTTGATATTGTGCCTGCGGAGGTGGTGCTAACTTGGAAAAATGGTAGAAGTGGGGTGGATGGGATACAAAAGAGATTAGACAGAGTGTATGTCTGATATGCCACTCTAAATGCGTCAGCTAGATACCGATCGTGGCTGGAATTCTCGTTTAATTTTGACCATGCACCTGTGCTCTTTCAATTGGATTTTGGTTACTTGCATGTAGCTTATTCGTTTAAATTTAATCCAACTTGTTTAAAAGATGAGTCATTTTATGATTTAGTTCGAGCAGTTTGGAACACTCAACAGGATTCTGAGGAGGAGGGAGCACAAAGGAGTCTGGTTAGGAAGATTAATAGGCTAAAAGCTCGAGTGAATATTTGGATATCTAAAAGAAAACAAAAGGAGCAACGAGATTTTGAAACCACAGAAGCAGATATTTCCTTTCTTATCAAACAAAATTTAAATGATATTCACAGTTATGTTCTTGACTGCTGACTGAAATTACTTGAAACTGAATGGAACAAATTACTTATGGAAGAGGAGGAGCGTTGGTGTCAAAAGAGTAGGGCCACGTGGATTCAGTGCGGGGACAAAAATACAAAATTTTCCCATCGTTTTTCCAGTTACAGAAGGACTAAGAAACATTTGTGGGAGGTAAAGGATGAGTTTGATCAGGTTCACTATGGTCAGGAGGCTATAAAGGCTAAAGCGTTGAGATTCTTCAGCTCTTTCTATCAAGACATGGGGAAAAATATGATCGAGGACCAGATTGCTTCAGTGCGACTTTTACCTAGAATGGTTTCGGATGAGGAAGTTCATTTACTTAAGAAGCCTTGTTCTAGTGAGGAAGTTTTAGATGTTTTAAAAGGTTTCACCAAAGACAAAATTCATGGCCCCGACGGGTGGACTGTTGAGTTATTTTTACACTACTATCATTTGGTTGTGAAAGATATGATGGAGGCTGTCGAGGAATCTCATCTCTATGGAGAGGTTAACAGATCATTGAACTCGACTTTTATTTTCCTTATTCCAAAATTCAATGGACCTGCAACTTTTTTGGATTTTCGGTCGATTGCACTATGCAATCTCTGCTACAAGATTATAGAAAAAATTATTGCAAAGCCAATCAGACCTATTATGTCTCATACTCTATCAGAGGAGCAAATTATCTTTTTAAAAGGAAGGAAAATTCTTGATTCCATTGGAACAACACAGGAGTGCCTTCACAACATCAAAGAAAAAAAATTACAAGCTTTAATTCTAAATATTGACTTAAAGAAAGCTTATGATTGTGTAAGATGGGATTTTATTTGGTTGACTTTAATTCAATGTGGTTTCAGTCTGACTACGTCAAAGTGGATCATGGGATGCGTCACTTCATCAAATTTTGCTATTTTAATTAATGGTGAGCCAACGGATTTCTTCAATAGTGGCAGAGGGCTTAGACAGGGATGCCCATTGTCACCTTTGTTATTCATTCTTGTGATGGAAGGGTTGATTTTGGCACTCAAAAGAAGCCAAGCTGAAGGCACAATGACTGGTATAAAGGTTTCAAGGTTGATCAGGATCCTCCATCTTCTTTTCGTCGATGACATTCTTATAATGACAAAAGCCTCTATTGTTGAATGGAAGGAGATAAAAAAGGGTACTGACTATTTTTTGTAGTGCTACAAGACTCTTGATAAATTCTCAGAAAACGTCTTTCATCCATTATGGAGTCCAACAACCTGTTCTAGATTCTTTAAAATCTTCTTTTCTTTTCAATTTTTCTGATATTTCCAGAGGCTTCAGGTATCTTGGTTACTTCTTAAAAATTGACAGGTACAAACTGGAGGACTGGCACTGGCTTATCGAAAAATTTGAAAAGAGGATAAGTCATTGGTGCAATAGATGGATATCTATTGGTGGTCGTTTAGTTCTGATTAAGGTTGTTTTAGAAAGCCAACTAGTCTACTGGTTGGCATTGACTCATATTCTGCTTTCTATGCTCAACAAAATTCATCAAGTGGTATTTAGTTTTCTTTAGTCTGGAAGTAAACAAAAGAAGAGCTATCATCTTTGAAAATGGAAACTCATTGCACGACCAAAAATTCATGGGGACTGGGGTATAAGAAATATTTTCATCTTTAGCAGAGCTATGGTGGCGAATACTCTATGGAGGGTGTTGATGTTTGAAGGCTTGTGGCATCGAGTCATAAAAGATAAATATTTTCCTTTTGTTTTTGTTGCGAGATGGGTTCGAATGGTTCCTGTGATGGGGGAAAAAGGTTCACAGTCTTGGAAATATTTACTTAAATATTTTCACTTACTCCTGCACTGGATAGACTGGTGTCCGGGGACAGGTGAATCCATTCTTATTGGCAAAGACTAAATTCTGGGTATGGGGGATGCGGATATCATGTCTGATGATTTGATATCAGTTCTAAATCAGAAATGGGTACATTACTTATATCAGGGCAGTTGTGAGCCTCGAACAGGAATGATTTGTTTAAACTGGTTCACAAGTGATGAATTGGAATTGGAGGGACAAACAACTCTTGAATGACAGACTTTCTGATGTGCACTAATATATTCTAGTTTTCAGTTCCAAGCAAGGCCAGATGAACTTAAATGGATGGGAGGTGACTCATCGGGACATATAACAGTAAAGAAAGTTTATGAGGCCATTGAAGCAAAGATCTGGAATTATGTGATTGGAGGCTGGAGGAAGAATATGTGGTCTTGGGAGTGTCCATTGAAAATAAATCTCTTCATCTGGCTGGTTGCAGAGAACAAAATTCTCACTTAGGAGAACTTACAACTTAGACGTTATAAAGGACCAAGTTTTTGCTATTTGTGCAGGAATAGCAAGGAAAATGATTTACATTTTTTTGTAGAGTTCTATTTCTCGATTGTTGTCTAGGATAGGATAAAATCAACCATAAAATTGTTTAGAGCGTGCGTTGGCAACTCTGTAGTGGAATGTTTTAAAAATTGGAAGGAACATAATTATTCATATCCTACTTTGTCGGCCTACATTTGCTGGTTTATATGGTTGGAAAGGAATTATGCAATTTTCGAAGATGGAATTCCCTCTATTCAAAAGGTGGGTTTCAAGTCTTTAAGTGCCATGGGAGATTACAAAATTCAATTGAAAACATCAACTCCTAGGAATTCTCTTTCTTTGTCTGCAGATGGTGGCATTGTTGGCTGGTTTGATGGGGTTGCCAAAAATTATGGTCAAAACAGTGGGGCTGGAGGGGTTATAAGGATCAACGATCACCGATATTATAAATGGATCTTTAACT
>JZKD02S1758670.1:8286-18823 GCA_000966675.3 Picea glauca | reverse complement strand
TACTTAGCCAATTATCTGACCATCAGGTCCTAGGTTTGCAGTATCTAACACTTATGTCCCATGTTCTATCATATACATCTTGCAGCCAAATAACTTCAGTGATCTACAATTTATGCTTTTACTAGTGAGAACTTAGCAAACATTCGGAAATATTGGCATTAATAAACGAACAGTAGATTTTATTCTGTGAGATACTTAGCCCTTTTCCCCTTTTCTTCTTCTCGTCTATTATTGTTTTCTAGTTATATACTTAGTCGCCTTTCTAAGATCACGGCCTGCAGGGTTGGCGGGCTAACATATCTTCATCTCCATCTATATCCTCACATGACGAAGCCGACCGACCGTTGTTCCTTTCCATACTTATCCAATATTATGGCCGCGGTTGCCGAGTTGGCGCTTTCAAACTCTGCTGCTTCTAGTTTCGTGATATACATCTTACACTCAAAAGATCCATGATCTACAATTCCACTGTGGACTCCTCGAACTCGCAAGATGTCTCAAAGTATCTGTCGTTGCCCTCAATCCCCACTAACTTCACGTCCTTCCTAATATACATTAATTATGGTCTTACTAGTGACAATTGAACACACTGGTATGAAACAATTGGCACCCGGACCTCTGCCATATACAAATTGACTACCAGACTCCTACACCGTCTCGTCTTTTGTGTTACACATTATGCATTCAAATGTTTCGAGCGGTACAATTTGACCGCCAAGGTCTAACGTCTTCTGGGGAGACCTTGTGACCTTATTTTGGATCCTCGCGTTGGAGGGTTCACGAAATCTCCAATTTATGGTCATTGTTTCGTGTTCCGCCCATCGTCATGCTTGTCTAGAAACATGCAAAGAAGATGTTTCCGGGTAATGGCAGAGCTATTACAAATTTCAATATATTAGAGAAAACAAGTCCAGGTCAGTCGTACGTTGTTTTTTTTCTTTCTATTGCTTATGGATTTCAACAAAATTTGTGAACCGTCCTGGATTTGCAGATTGGCATATGCTTATCTTTATCTATAACTTCACACCATGAGCCTCACAGACCGCGGTCCCTTTCAATACTTAGCCAATTATCTAACCACCAGGTCTCGGGTTTGCGGTATCCAACACTTATGTCCCTTGCTCCCTCATATACATCTTGCAGCCAAAGAACTTCTATGATTTGCAATTTATGCTTTTACTAGTAATAATTCAGAGGGCGTTCGAAAAGATTGGCATTAATAAACAAACAATATATTTTCTACTGTTCCGCCCTTTTTCCCTCTTCTTCCTCCCATCTATTATTGTTTTCTTGTTATATACTTAGTCCCCTTTCTAAGATCGCGGCCTCCAGGGTTAGTGGGCTGAAATATCTTCATCTCCATCTATATCCTCACATGACAAATCTGACCGACCGTTGTTCCTTTCCATACTTAGCCAATTTTTTGGCCACGGTTGTCGGGTTGGTGCTTTCAAAATCTGTTGCGTCTTGTTCCGTGATATACATCTTGCACTCAAAAGTGTCGTGATCTACAATTCCACCGTGGACTCCTCGAACTTTCAAGATATCTCAAGGCATCTTTCATTGCCTTCCATCCCCACTAAATTTGCATCCTTCCTAATATACATTATAGATTTTCTGTTGTCACATACTTAGCCCTTCTTCCTGTCTATTATCATTTTCTGGCTATATACTTAGTCGCATTTCTAAGATCGCGGCCTCTAGGATTGGTGGGCTAACATATCTCCATCTCCATCTGTATCCTCACATGACGAATCCGACCAACCGCTATTCCTTTCCATACTTAGCCAATTTTCTGGCCGCGGTTGTCAGGCTGGCGCTTTAAAACTCTGCTGCTTCTTGTTCAATGATATACATCTTGCACTCAAAAGTTCTGTGATCTACAATTCCACCGTAGACTCCTCGAAATCGCAAGATGTCTCAAAGTATATGTTGTTGCCTTCCATCCCACTAACTTCGCGTCCTTCTTAATATACATTAATTATGGTCTTACTAGTGACAACTGAACACACTGGTACGAAAAAATTGGCACTCGGACCTCCGCCATATACAAATTGACTATCAGACTCCTACATCGTCATGTCTTCCATGTTACACATTATGAATTCAAATGTTCTGAGCAATACAATTTGACCGTCAGGGTCTAACATCTTCTAGGGAGACCTTGTGACCCTATTTTGGATCCTCGCGTCGGAGGGTTCACGAAATCTCCAATTCCTGGTCACTATTTCGTGTTCCTCCCATCGTCGTGCTTGTCCATAAACATGCAAAGAATATCTTTCCAGGTAATGGTATAGCTATTAAAAATTTCAATATATTAGCGAAAATAAGTCCGGGTCAGCGTTTCCCTATTCCATACTTGGACACTTTTTCGATTACGGGTTCCCGGATTGACGACCTCAAAATTGTGTTTCAAATCTTCTGCAACTTGCAAACAGTGCTCGGAGTTCCACGATATACAATTTGTCCGCTAGAATTCCCCGTCATGAGCCCAACCTTCCACTGTTTTTTTTCTTTCTATTGCTTATGGATTTCAACGAAATTTGTGAACCGTCCTGGATTCACAGATTGGCAAATGCTTATCTTTATCTATATATTCACACCATGAGCTCAACCGACTGCAGTCCCTTTCAATACTTAGCCAATTATCTGACCATGGGGTCTCGGGTTTGCAGTATCCAACACTTATGTCCCATGTTCCGTCATATACATCTTGCACCCAAAGAACTCCTGTGATTTGCAATTTATGATTTTACTAGTAATAATTCACCAAGGGTTCGAAAAGATTGGCATTAATAAACGAACAGTAGATGTTCTACTGTCAGATACTTAGCCCTTTTTCCTTCTTCTTCTTCTTCCTGTCTATTATCGCTTTCTGGTTATATACTTAGTTTCCTTTCTATGATCACGGATTCCAGTGTTGGCGAGCTGACATATATTCATCTCCATCTATATCCTCACATGACGAATCCAACCGAACGTTGTTCCTTTCCATACTTATCCAATTTTATGGCCGCGGTTGCCGGGTTGGCGCTTTTGAACTCTGTTATTTCTTGTTCCGTGATATACATATTGCACTCAAAATTTCTGTGATCTACAATTCCACCGTGCACTCCTCGAACTCGCAATATTCACTCTACCAAGCGTCACAAATGTTTCAAAGTATCTGTCGTTGCCTTCCATCCCCACTGACTTCATGTCCTTCCTAATATACATTAATTATGGTCTTACTAGTGACAATTGAACACACTGGTACGAAACAATTGGCACCTAGACGTCTTCCATATACAAATTGATTGTTAGACTCTGACATCGTCCCCTCTTATGTGTTACAGATTATGCATTTAAATGTTCTGAGCGATACAATTTGACCGTTGAGGCCTCCCGTCTTCTAGGGAGACCTTGTCACCATAGTTCGGATCCTCGTGTTGGTGGGTTCACGAAATCTCCAATTCCTAGACATTGTTTCCCGTTCCATCCATCCTCATACTTCTTTCCAAATATGCAACACCAAAGGTTTAATACTAAAACTCCGTCATGCAACAACCGTAAAGATCTTCATTAATATGAAAAAGTCTCGAGGTCTAACCATCCCTACAGAACTTGTCTAGAAACATGCAAAGAAGATATTGCCAGGAAATGGAAAAGCTATTACAAATTTCAATATATTAGCAAAAACAAGTCTGGGCCAGTGTTTCCCTATTCAATACTTGGAAACTTTTTTGATCGCGGGTTCCCAGATCGACGGCCTCAAAATTGTGTTTCGAATCTCTCGTGACTTGCAAATAGTGCCCGAAGTTCCGCGATATACAATTTGTCCGCTGGAATTCCATGTCACGAACCTAGCCATCCGTCATTCCTTTCAATACTTAGCCCCAAGTTGGTTGTATCTTTGTGGCATTGTACATGTGCTGTGTATCGAGTTTTCCCTTCCCTTTCCCTATTTCATACTTAGAAATTTTTTCAATTGCAGATTGTTGGACTGGCGGGCTCAGGATTGTGTTTCCAATGTTTCATGACTAGCAAACAGTACCCGCAGTTCCACGATATACAATTTGTCCACAGGAATGCATCATCATGCCCTCTTCCATGTTACATGTTCTGCGGTCAACACTCAAGAGAGATACAATTTGACCCTTGGCCCCCCACCACTGTTGGTTGTATCTTGTAGCCCTATTACGAAGCGTCGCCAACTGCTTTCGATAATTAGCCATTCCTTACTTGTTGTTCCTTGTCCCCACCACCTTCCTACTCTCTGGAAATGCAATTCGAAAAATTTAATGCTAGCACTTCGTCGTGCATGAACCTTAACCATGTCATTAATGAGCGAATGGGTCTGACATATACAAATTGACTGCCGGACTCCCATATCATCCCCTCTTCCGTGGTACACATTTTTCATTCACGGAGTTCCACGATATACAATTTGACCCTCGGGAAGTCACATCTTCTGGGGAACCATTGTCACCATAATTATGAAGCCCTTCCGACGACTTTCCATACTTGCCCATTTCATGGAATCTCTTTCACGGTTCCTCGGGTTGGCGAGTTCACGAAATCTCCAATTCTTAGTCACTGTTTACTGTACCCAACCAAGGTTTAATGCTAATAGTTCATCATGCAACAATTGTACAGACTGCCCTTAAAAAACAAAATCGTCCACGAAACAGTAAAATTTAAATAAAGCTCAAATCCTCGAATTTAAATTAATTTATCTTCTCTTGTTTTCTCTTTTCTGCCCAAAGACCTGTAAAAAAAATCTTGCCACGCAATGGGATATATATTACAAGTTTCAATATATTGGTGAAAACGAATCCACCTAGTTGTTTCTCTATTCCATACTTGAACCACTTTTTCGATTGCGGGTTCCCGGATAGGCAGGATCACGTTTGCACCTCCATTGTTCTGTGTCTTGCAAACATTACCCGGACTTTCACGATATACAAATTGACCTCTGGACTGTCCTATCATGTCCTCTCTGAGACATACAATTTGACGCTCGCGCCCTCACCTCCAATAGTTGTACCTTGTAACCCTGTTTTGAAGCCTGCCTGACCGCTTTCGATAATTAGACACACCTTAATTGCTCTTTCCCGTCCCCACGACCTTCGTAGTTCTTTCTTAATATGCAATTAGTAACCTTTCATGCTAACAACTCACCATGCAGAAACTGTCAACATTGTCATTAATGAGAAAAATGCTCAAGGAGATCTCCCATTAATATGCATTAATCCAATATCTATGCAAAGTTATATTGTCCCTTCCGATTGTTCATCTCAAACACGGGTCGTCGCATTGGCCAGTTCAGGAAATCTCCAATGCTTAATTGCTCATTGTCGTATCCACCATGTTCACACTTCTATGTATGCAATTACTAGTCTTTAATGCTAACAACGCATCATGCAACATCTGTCGAAATTGTCATTAATGAGTGAAAGTCTCGAGGAAATCTCCCATTCACACACATTGGACCAAGATTTGTGCAGCGTTATATTGTCCCTTCCAACTCTTCATTTCAAACAACGTCTAGAGCAAACAAATGTTCTTGTAAACTTATGGCAGCAGGTCGACAACAGTTTTGTGGAGATACAGTCAATATCTTCAGACATCAAGACCAGAACTTCCAGTGGTCCAGGGCATACTTTTACTATTCATCTCGTTTCGCCCAGAATGAACTGATTTGGACCTCTGGAATCACTCGTGTGAGTTGCGTCCCTGATGTTTTTGAATATAAGGAGATAGTCTCTTGGTGCGCCGAAAAATATATTTCAAGCCAAAGAATTATTCCACTGTGTGACCATTCTCCTGTTTCTTTGTCACCTTAGGTCTTCCGCAATATGTTAAGATTGTTGGAGCCAACATTGACCTTCAGAGGAAAATACTGCAAGAACTTCCTAGAAAAACATGATAATGGGTTGGACATCTTAGCCGAGTTCCTCAAAGACCCAACAATAGTTCCTGAAGATATCACAAAGTTGCAGGTAAGTTCCTTTAGAAATACATTCCAGGAAATTTCTTGGCTATTTACAAGAATAACGGGACAAGAATCCTCAACAAGCGTTTCTTGTATGGTTATTTATATTCTATACTTCACAGTCAAGGAACAATTCATTTTTGATTGGGGGAAGCTAATTTCCATTGAAATTTGTTCCCAGCTGTCACGATTCAAAGAATCAAATAAATTTTATATGTCTTCCTACTTGATTTTCGCAATAGTGCATTGTTGCCTATTTCCAAAACTGTCTCTTTCCAAGAAAATAAACTGTGAATTCGACCCAGTAACATTCTGGTACCGGGCCCTCTAGAGGCACAAGGCCTCCCATTGTTTTTATGAGGTTTTTAATGGCTTTGTCTTTTTTTTCAAAGATTTATTGTTAGGAAAGGATGCTCCATGGATGTCTGGCCAGGCAACCAAGTTTTTGAATAAGAAGGGCACACTTGAACAAAAGGAAAATCACAGTGTGTTAATGGTCTTTGGCTCCAAGGAAAATCTTGCTTTCCTTCCATGCCACATCACAGACAAGATGTTTGTTACAGAAATAGCAAAGGAATACAAACACTAGTTGCATTTTTTCCATGACAAGAAAAAAAAATAGTTCGTTCCTCTGCCCTGGAAAGTCGGGGACTTCGTGTGCAGAAACGTCAACAACATTGATGAATTCGCAAACCATTTCAAGAACTTGAACCTGGCATATGCTGAAAGTCTAAAAGGGTTCGACCCTAATGGGATTTTCAAGAACAATTACTATCAGTTGGATTTAGTAGATCTTTTATCAATAGATGCCTGGACGAAGACCGAGACAGTGACGAAAACACTCATGCTTCTGACGATTGCGATGTAGAGACATTGGAAAGCACGAATGAGTTGTACAGACAACAAGGAAAAGTATTTGGTGACAAGAGTGTCCAGGCCTCCGCTAGCACTCCTAAGAGCACAACATCATGGAGCATCGCTTCAATGGCCCACCCCAGTAAGAAAACAAGCCAGAAATATTCAAATGGAGGAGGAGCTACGAACCCTCCTCGCACAAAAATTGATAGTTCTCACAAAATTCCCGTGACGAAGAAAAGAAAAAACATTGTAGGGCAAGGGGACAAACCCGAAATTGAAAGTGAGTAGATGCAACTTGAATTTGAAATTGAGCACATGCACAAAGTTGCCCTATCCGCAGACGCCATGCACCATAGTTCCACAATGGAAATAGTTGAGACCGACATTTTTTATGAAGTCGAATCCTTCGTATTCTAGAGCGTTGTTTTTTACAATCAATCTAAAAATATGGTCATTGAAAAGAGAGATGTAACAAATAAGAAAGGCAAATCTCATACAAAGATTAATTTTAGGAAAATGCTCTTGATGATTCCATTGGAGGAATTGAAGTGGAGAATGCCAGACTAAACGACCGCGTAAAGGAATTGGAGGAGGCTTTCATTGCTACCCCCGAGTTTGCCAATCCTTTAGAAAAAATCGTTCTTGCTACCCTTGCAGCCAAGTTAAAAGGATCCTCCAACCTCCTCGCATCGTGTAGAACCATTGTAGAGAATAAAATCAAGAAAAGAATGCAGCTAGTTACTGAAGCCTGAGAACCATCACTAAATATAGCTTCCTTTTGAAAGAGGGAAAATGATTTGCACGAACATTTGCAGATGAATTTAAAAAATGATCAACGTTTCTATGACCAAATACTGACCCCTTTTCCCAACCATGCCATCAACAGCACGGATCTGAAAAGAAGACAAGAGGATCTCCCCTCCCCAAAGCGCATCAAAAAATTGAAAGGATGTTGGCAAAATAAAATTAAGAACTTGCAGCTCATTGTCGAATCATGTGACCAAGCCATATCGGAAAAAGAAGAATTATTTAGTAACCTAACCCAAATAGGCTTAGCTGGAAGTACCAATGAGGTTCAAGACCCAAACTTAATCCTCAAATCCTTGTCAATGACCAAAGAATCCTTCCATGAACAACTTGATATTTTAAAGGGGTTGTCTTTTGAAACATTTTACGGCATAGTTGAATATCGTGTAGATGAGACCGAGAACTGGCTACTGGACTATTCGGCACACAATGAAAAAATTGAATAGGCTCTGCATAGTATTTCTATGGATCTAAGGAAATTAGAAAATGAG
This sequence comes from Picea glauca, assembly GCA_000966675.3. Lineage (NCBI taxonomy): Eukaryota > Viridiplantae > Streptophyta > Pinopsida > Pinales > Pinaceae > Picea > Picea glauca. Next base: position 10,693 of record JZKD02S1758670.1, on the reverse strand, counting down.
CTTCTCGACATAGAAATCCAGGATGAAATCAACATGTCCCCCATGAGAAGCTACAATGAAGAATGGTTCCAACAGAGAATGGACTAGCTCATCGACGAAGGGAAACAATCAGTTGGCATGATTCCAGTGACCGTCGACGACACCAAAAAAAGCGCATCGGCTTCATAGTAAGTCTATACTGATGTCATCTTGTTTTCTTTATCAATCCAGTTATTATACCTCTTTAAATAGAAATCTCTAACCATAGACTCGTAACTTCCGATTTATTCTTTTCAGGTCTTCCTCTCTACCGTCGCGCACTTCTTCTTTCTACAGTTCTAATTCTTGTAGATATTTATTTTATGGTCCGCGGGAGCCCCAATCCCAATCTATATGACAAACGCATTTAAATTTCCAGAAATATGGAACAGATTCCATAAATATGTAACATACATTATTATTTTTTGATAAATTTCAAAGAAAACTAATTCGGAAATGCTAAATTTGTTTTCCTTCAACTATGATGGATGTCAAGAAATTGTGTTTATTATATTTTAATGTTAATGTGTGTTTCGTGGTCCTTTTTTCCAGGAATATTTGATAAATTTTGAAGAAAACAAATTCGGAAATGCTAAATTTTTTTGCCTTCAACTATGCTGGATGTCAGGAAATTGTGTTTGTTATATTTGAATGTTAGACAGAAATTTTCTAAGTCCCATGTTTGAACTATACACACCCCGGGAAAAAACTGCCTCGTTCACATATTAACCTTAGGGGGTCATTTACAAGCCAAATGTCTTGTCGTTGGCCAGTGACACACTGCCACAAAGTCATCCTCTGCATTAATACCACATGTACTTCAACCTACTTCCCACGTGTTTGTATTGGATACCGTCATAATAGTGCATTTATTCCCATTCCAACCTGACAAGGACTACGCTGCCATACAACACTTGTCTAGCATTGTTTTCTTTGTTCTCAAGAAAATGATTAATAAAAATGTTTTTTTTTTATATCATTTTCATTATTTTGGTAGAATATTTTTATCTTTGGAATACAACTCAAGCTATAGATGAATCATTCAAAATCAAAAAAATCCCTGCCACCCCAGGAAAGTATCATTACTCATTTATAATCATTAATCAATATATTAATTTAATACATTATTATTATTTTTTTCTAAAAAAGCTTAATCTTATTCATTCTAAAAAACAAAATTACACTATAATCAAGGGAATGTGCTAAGTGAACACATTCCGACAATGCGAAAAGAGAATCAAGGAAAGTATCATTAGTCATTTATAATATTAATTTAATACATTATTATCATAAAATGATAATTTAAATAAAAATAAAAACATATTTTAATTTTAAAAATTAATATAAAACAAATTATGTAAATAATTGTCTGAAATTAAAAATGATAACTAATACATGAAATAAAGGCAAATGATTAAACCAAAAATTTAAATTAATATAAAACAAATTATATAAATAACTTATGAAATTAAAAATGATAACTAATACATGAAATAAATTTAAATTAATATAAAACAAATTATATAAATAACTTCTGAAATTAAAAATGATAACTAATACATGAAATAAAAGCAAATGATTAAACCAAAAATTTACAAAGGACATATTGTTAAAAACTTTGATTAATAAAACTATACAAATATTCAAATTTATATAAAATTTATTATATAAAATATGGAAAAATATATTTTAAATAGTTTTATTCTATTATTAAAAAAAATATCAATATACATTAATATAAAACTTAATTTTAAAATTCAATTCCATAATATAATCTTGAATATATTATTATATCAATTAGATTTTAAATTTCAATACACATGTATACATTCACGAATATCATATCAACCTTCAAATTTAGGCAAAATATGGTTTTCAAATTGATAAAAAGTATTAGATATATAATATATTAAACATCAATTATGATGATGATGATTATTAACGTCCATTAAGATCTAATTGGTCTATCGGTCCTTAAGAGGGTAAGTGATTACTTGTGATTCTTTAGAATTTTGTTTCTGTGCTCAAAAAGCATTAAGAGAATCTTTCCAAGATCACCATACTTTTGTTGAGTTAAGAGATTAGGAAGGTTGGTAGTGTGATCAATATTTTGAAAATGAGATCTAATATGGGTATAGGCTGGACAATCTAAGAGAAAGTGTTTTTCATCTTCAACCTTCATAGTGTCACAAAGGTGACACACTCTTTCATCCCATGGCGTTTTAAGAATTGACCAACACCAAGTTTCACTATGGAGCTCGTGATAATTTGTTTTTATCTTAGCAATGCTTATTTTTTTCTTTACACTTGGCAAAACAGATAGATAATTTTGATCTTCTAGATTAGGGTTGATTACATGTTTATAATACCTTAATTTTCTTTTTTCCTC
>JZKD02S1758659.1:78768-95427 GCA_000966675.3 Picea glauca | reverse complement strand
AGGGTTGGTTACTCAAATTTATGTTTCATAGCTTTTCCTTCACTATTGGTTGTTCAATTCGTCCTTTATCTTTTTTTTTAATCGATGGTCAACTCATTCCAACTAGTTTTTCTTTTGGTCATTTTTAATCTTCCTTATTAGACTAAGAATAATGTTTAGTTGACTAGATCTACCCACTGATTGATTGTGTTTTCATTTGGTCAATTCGATTTTGTTTCATCCTAATTAACTTGATTTAATTTGTGTTCATCTGACTTGGCTTCCGACCAACTCAACCTCTGGGAATTCGACAAACTTATCAATTCGTTGACTTGAATTTGGATAGATTGGTCAATTTTTCATAAGATTATGAGAGCTAAGATGATAGTGGATCGTAGAGGATTTTGTGTTGGTGATACCTACAGGCTATAAGCCTCTCTTTTTATGGATAAGATGGTATCAAATCATAAGTTCAAATTCAATTAGTGAGACTTGCATGGTAAGTACCTATAGTTACTACAAAATAAGTGGAAAATATTTTTCTCCAAGGAAAGAGCAAGGCAGAGAATAAAGAATGTTAGGGGAAAATTATGGAGGAGAAGAGGAAGAACATCCCATGGTCAGGTCAGATCAATTTGAGTAGATTTTGGAAACAATGACATCAATGGTGTCACAACTATTGGAAATGAATTTCAAGGAAACACCATCAACCAAGGATTGTCATGAAGACCCTAAGAAGGAAAAAAATAAGCCAAAGACAGAACATAATACTAAGCTAGAGATGGGATAATGCAGCTATAGTAAGACACGTGTACCTTTTCTTGTAGAGGCTAATATGGGAATCAAGAAATATGTTGGGGAAGTGAATTCTATCATGCTGAACCAATGGATACAACAAATGGAAGTATACTTCAAAGTGCATGAAGTAACTAGAAAAAACACATATTTATTTTTCTTAGTTGAATATTGAAGGCCATGCATTGACATGGTGGGAAAATGATGTAGTAAGTCGAACACTAGGAAATGAGTCACCAGTGATTGATTGGGAGGTTTTCAAGGACACGATAAAATACCATTTTTATCCAATAGGATATAAGGAAAACCAACAAAGAAGAGACAAGGACAATTAGTGAAGGAGTTCACAAGAGATTTTAGGAAGAGTGAAATTTGTATGAGTCACTCTCAAAAGTCTAGACATGTTAGTCAAGTATTTTGTGGCATTGCTACCTCATATTCATAGATAAATGATTCTATTTATATGAAAGATGATTAATGGGGCTAGTATCCAATCACAATATCTTGAGGGAGACAAGAAAAAGAAACAAAGAGGTACACAAAAGAAAGAAAAACCATAATATAAGCAGAGAAAGAAGAAAAAAAAATTTAATTGCAATAATAATAATATCATGGAATCAATGCAAGGGGAAATACCTTTCTCCAAAAAATGTAAAGGATGTGAACGAAAGGGACACATTGAGGAGAACTGCAGGAAATTGTACCCTGAGAAGTGACCCAAATATTTCCAGAAAAAATAAGAAGAAGTCATTGATATCAGTGGATGTTGAGTAACGGGTGGATAGAACGTCATAATTGGAAGGGAAAATTAATTGAAATTATCTCGAGAAAGAGGTAACATTAGTTGTTTGTATTCAAAAGAAGGAGAAGGTGATGACTGAACTATTATGCATAAAAATCCAGATGAAGTGAAACAAGGTGGATGGTTTTTTTTATCCAAGATCATAATCGAATTTGAACTCTATGCAACTAGTTGAGAAGGTTGGGATAGATACATAAGAGAATCCACATCCATACCCCATGGGTTGGGTAAGGTAAGATGTGGAATCAAAAGTGATAAATAAGTGGAAATTTGAGTTTGTTATCAATAAAAAATTTGTTGATGAAGTAGTTGAATATGTGGTTCCTCTAGACATATGTGTAGTCATCTTGGTAACTCCATATTTGTACGTTAGGGATACCATTTTCTAAAGGTAGTATAGGCTAGTCAAGGATGAAAAAGAATATGCCATAAATCCACATAAAATATAAAGCTAATTTCTATTTTATCAACGCTCATTAGGATAGAAGAATCATGGAAACTAAAAATAAGTTTGTCTTCTTGTTCTTGAGAGAAGGAAGACAACAAGGAGAATATAGTGAGTTAGAGATGAAGGAATCCTCGGAGGATATAGTTCCAAGTATCACCAAAAGATAAATTAACTAATTGAATACTACAAGTGTTTCAATATCCTCAAGGACTACCACTCAAGAGAGAGGTTGAATAGGAGATTTAGTTTTTTCTAGAGTCACTACTACCTAACATTGGACTGTATAGAAAGTATGCCATTGAAGTAGATGAAATAAATAAGCATTTGCAATAGTTGTTGGAGAAAGGATTCATCAAACCTAGTACATCACCATGTGGTTCTCCAATCATCATGGTGCCAAATAAATATGGAAGCTAGAGAATGGCAGTTTACTATCGTGCTCTGAGACTTAGGGACTACCACCCAAGAGAGAGGTTGAACAAGAGATTTAGTTGTTTCCAGAGTCATCACTACCTAACATTGAATTGTATAGGAAGTATTTCATTGAAGTATGTGAAGTAAAGAAGCAGTTGTAATAGTTGTTGGAGAATGGAGTCATCAGACCCGATACATCACCATCTAGTTCACCTATCATCATGGTGCCAAATAAATATGTAAGATAGAGAATGGGCATTGACTATTGTGTCATGAATAAGATCACCATCAAGAATATATATCATTTTCTAAGGATTGAATACTTTTTGGATCAACTACAACAAGACAAATTATTCACTAAGGTAGGATTGAAATCAATTTACCACCATGTGAGGATCAAAGTAGAAAACATGTGGAAGACAGTGTTCAAAAGTAGACAAGATTTGTATGAGTGGTTGGTAATTCCTTTTGGATTATGTAATACACCTACCAAATTTATTAGACTAATTAATGATGTGTTTTACCCTTCGTTGACTCTTTTCTAATAGTAAATATGGATGACATACTAATATTTAACAATAATTGGCAACAATATTTCTCACATGTGACATAAGCACTAGAGACCTTCAGTAAGAATGAGTTGATTTCCAATTTGTAGAAATGTGAGTTTGGAAAGAATTCCTTGATATATGTTGGACACATGACTGGAGGAGGATAGATAAGGGTATACATAAATAAGATTGAATTCATCACCCAATGGCCTCTTCCCACCAAGGTGATAGAGGTAAGGAGTTTCATGGGAGTAGTTCAATATCAGAGAAACATCATCATAAACTTCTCTAAATTAGCAATACCATTGAATGTTGTGAGTTCCAAAGGAAATATATTTCAATGGGATAAGAAACAACAAAGATAATTTGAATACTTTAAGAAGAAAATCAGCGATTCTCTAGTCTTAGCGATAACAAATTTGCAATGACCTTTTGAGTTAGAGATGTATATTAGTGGGTATGCAATAAAAAACGTATTACTCGTGCAAGGAGGAAGGCCCATATGATACCACTCAGATTTGTTTTATGGAGTAGTACTTAACTATTGTTGTAATCTAAGGGAATGTAGGGAGAGTTACCAATAGTCCTTATATAAGAAGAATAGAATCTACATGCATACAGGTATAGACAAAGACATACATAAGTACTGAGAGACTAAGTATATGTGTTTATTAAAGGATATACCAATGAAGTACAATGTTTACAATCTCTAACAGAGCCTCCCTCAGATTCTCTATGTGCTTGTCTATTTATACTTCTATATATCTATTTACCGGAAACATAGTTACCAACTTAACGAGAACTCTACAAAGTTCTCATTTTTCTGGGGGTCTAATTTTTTCACCCCATTTTTAAAAATGGTGATACAGGTAGCAACCCCCCTCCATTTTTAAGTGGTTTTTTGATATTTTGAATTTTTTGATCCACAATGTTTCCAAATTTTTTAAAATGCTTATTTTTCATATATTTTCATTTTTTTCTATTTTTTTTAATTCAACGATGTTTTTAGTCATTTTTCCATGCTTTTTTCAATCTTAAAATATTTTTTACCATTCACTTTTTTGAAGTTATGATTTTTCATATAATTGTATCTCCTTAAATAATTTATTGTTCCATATTTTTAAAATATAGTGGAAAACACTATTTTGAACACATTGTTTACCTTTACTTCAATACATAGAAAACAATCGTAGTTAAATAACACTATTTTTGAATATTTAGCAAACAAATATACATTTTGTATCCATATATAATTAAAATCCTATACATTTTGGTACCTATTCCTTTAAAATAACATGTCAATTAAAGCATTTTTATGAACATAATTGAACAAAAACAGTAAATTTTTTATAAAACATTATCATTTTCTTTCATATTACATTTGAAGTAAAAAAATGACAACATTTAATAAAATTTTCCAATATATAGTGATTCACATAAAAATGAAATGAGAAAGAAAACAATAAAATGATTCATCACAAAACAACAATAGATTCATCTTCATTCTTATTTTAAAATCTGAAAGTCAAAACATTACAATTATAGCTCATCAAGAATTTGCAAAATTGAGCATAGTCTTGAATGGCATCTTAAAACTAATAAAAAATATTATATATCCCAAATTCATCATTCTCAACAAACACATTATCATCTTTTTCAACATCATTTTGTGCTTCCATTCTATCATTTTGTTCTTCCATTGGCTCTTTGATATTCAAAAGTTCTCCAAAGCGATCCTTTCCAATCATTCCTCCTAATGGTACTTGAGGTTCCTTTGAATTTTTTTCCACCTTTGATTCACTAAAATCTCCTTTCCTCAAGCCAACTTCTTGCATTTCATCTGGAAGATATGGAATAACATTAATTCTTTGTTGAATAAAAGTGCACTACATTGGGTCACTTTCAATGGCTATGCAATTACTTCCTTTCTGTAAGCAACACAATAATGTTGTACCTAATCACCAAATAATAAATAAATAATGAATTTAAATACTGTAAAAAGACATAAATTAAAAATAATATAAGATTGAAGCATGATTTCATAAATATTATAACAAAATTCTTACCTGAACCTGAGAGCAAATCCAAAATCCAATCTCCTTCATTTGAAATGCATCTATAAGACAATTAATTAATATTTGTGGTTTTTGATTAATATTAACCATCCCTCCTTTCCTTTCAAAACTTTTTCCTCATATGTTAGCTTTCTAACCACAACATTGTATACCAATACACTACTAGGAGTCTCTCCATCCTTTACATTGACAAGAATAGAATTATACGAATCATCTTTTGTCTAGGTTGCAAGATGTATACTCTCAAAATCATGTTTAAATGATTCTCTATTGGATCTTTTAATATTAGGCTTGTTCCTGTAACATAAATAAGTGTAAATTCAATTAACTTGTGAAGTAATAAAATTGTTTTTTTATATTTATCGGTAAACATACACTTTCAATATCTTACTAAATAAACTGCATCCTTGTCTTTTATTTTCCCTTGAAGCTTGGTTGTACTAATCCTTGTTGTGTGTCTGAATGAAATACCATAAATCTCCAAAATGGTGATGTTGTGACTTCCATAAATCCCATAACCACTTTATTGAAATATTGGTAAGTGTAAGGCTCAGTATCATATCCAGTGTTTTGGATATTATAACCATGAGGGATATCCACAATAACTAGGGAGTATTATTTTTTAGAAACAATATTTGCAAGTTGTTCACAATCACCTAATATCACATTATATTGAACAGTGTTGAGCCCATTCCAAATGTAGTGATCAAGGGTGTCATCAAGTTCAACAGTTTGAACATGTCTCCTTCCTTCTCTTTCAAACTTGGCTTCTTGAATACAAATTTTAAAGCTTTCAAGTACTCAATCTGCATTCTTCTTTGGCATGTTTAATGAAACAAAAAAACATATAGTTATATATCTATAACTATTAAAATATAAATAAATTAAATTACAAATGAATAATATGAATGTAATAAATCAACATACCTTTTTGAATGCAACAAAAAAATGTTTCAATACTGTTGTATAACTTGAATCAGGATAGTTGAGTTTAACATCATCCCAACTTTTTTCATTCAACATCTTGACCATTTACTCTTGTATTCTCATATACACCTTGTGACTAAATAAATAAAATAATAATGATATAATGATATACATAATAAAATACCTAGAACATTGGTATGTTAAACTCAAAAAATATTTTTTCTTGTCCTAACATAAATAAAATTGACTCAACAAACTTGCTTTTTAAATTCATCACACATTTATTCCATTGACAATTCTCCTAACCTTACAAGTGATAATATAGCTATTATAAATTTCTCATCATTCACTCCTTATATTGTTCACCAAGGTATTATAGTCATATCATCTAGAAGATTTTTTATTTCATGACTTGTCTTACTTGTGCCACATATAAATGGTTTATCCTTCTTAACACTCTGATTTTTTATACTAATATTTCCCCATAGGGTGAAGATATCATCTATCAAATCCCACACCTATCCAGTTCTAAATCCCAATTGAAAATAATTATCCACATCTATAAATACATCACTTCCCTTGCAACTTTTTTCTTTTCTATTTTCATCATCAAGTGGGAATCCTATTTCCATACAACATTGCTTATGAAACTTGGCATCAACATTTGATCTCTCCCCGTGACATATTTCAGAAAATGAATTATGGATAAATCTCACCCTTTGAATGAAATTAATGGACATTATGTACTCAATATCTGTGTTATGATCCCATGCCAATAAATTTTCTTCTGAATCTGTTAAACCAACATAAATAATGCATTTTACTATCTTAAAAAGAGGATTTTTGAGATATTCTTGCATCAATTCTCTTTTAGCCTCTACAGAGTGATTTCCTCCAATCACATAATATTTGTAGTCAAAAAAAATTTATCTATCAAATTCTTCCCTCATAGGAACTTCCATTGGGTCAACAAGAACTAGGTAGTCAACCACATATGCATATGGATTGTACATAATCAATGCTTTCAAATTGTGAATATGCAAGTGATGCAGTTTTCTAATTTGATATTTTTCTTTCCCTTATGTGGGTTTATAAAGTTGTTTCATATTTAACTAAAACGTAAGTCCATCATCAACTAAGTTCATTGTCCTCAATCTATTTCGAATGGCATTTTGTGTTGTTTTCATAATACCATCCTTTAGATCAGCACCTGGTGTTATTATTTCTCTACTACCTTTAGGACTTTCACTATAATACTCAGAGCTAACGATGGATTATTGAACATAATCAACAACATTTGATTTATTTCTCTTATGATTTAAATGAGTTTCATCTAAATCAATGATTTATTCATAATCAATAGGAATGGACTCATCAATGACCATCACTCTTTTGTGTTTATCTTGTTTATTTTTTTTTCGAGAAGGAGAGATAATCTCATTAGGACTAATCTCAACAAAATATTCATTTGGAATTTCCTCATTTTCAAATGTTACCCTTTTATGATTTCTAGAATGAGGACTTTTCTTTCTTCTTTCATGTTCTTCTCTGTCTACTCTTGTAGCTTCAACCTTTGTTACTTTATGTTTATTTTTCCTTCCTTCTTGTGTCTTTTCAATATGAAAAGTGTTGATGACATCCATGATATTATTCTTTGTAGAGTAAATCCCCACTAACATTTGTGAAAGTCAATCATCAAAATCCTTTAAAAATAAAATATAACGTTTTCATGTTAAATAAAATTAAAAAATTACCATGATAGTAAAAATAATAAACAATACAAAAATAAAAATAAAAAAACTTACATTGCCTTTCTCAATGTCATCAATGATGGATGCACATAATTCTAAAAAAAAAACATTATTGTTATAATTGCTCAATTTGAAACAATATCTAATCTTGATATAAGTTACGCCTTATTTGATGAGTGCATAAACAATATATGTGGCTAGCACCAAACATATATCTTGTAACAAGCCAAGTGCCTGATAATTTCCTTGCACATGTTCTAATTCAGAACAATACAAATATATATGATATCCATTGTTTCCTTGCTCGTATTTAAAAAACCAAGAATATTCTAGTTTGTTTTCACCTTCCACATATTTCCACTCTCTAACATTCTTTATTTCCCTTGACAACTTAGGTGTTATGTTATCAATTTGTTTCATGGCATTCATGGAGGTTCCAGTTGCAATTTTGGATGCCATTGTTGCAAGTCGTGATCTAGATATATTCACAGATAATCTCTTTCTTGTCATTTTTCCTATAGGAAAAGAAAATTAGTCCTTTTACATTAAAATAAACTAAAATAAAAAACATTGAATATAAGAACTAATTTAAAAAAAAATATTTAAAGAGTTTGACCCATGGAGTTATTAGACTGATGTTGGGACTAAGACTAGGTGTTCTGGGGATAAGGTGTTTCCCGACATTACCCCATCCCCCAATACCAATCCATAGAGATTGTATGCGGGGGCCGAGGTGATGTTGGGTATTTCCCCAGCCCTTAGGGCCAAGCCTCGGGGCTTGGTCGTGGGGGGGTTGGGGCGATGTATGACATCAACCTAGGTTGTCCACAAGGTTTGTCAGGATAGGGTAATCCCGTGCATCTCCCAACCCCCACTACATCCAAGGCATGGTTGTGTGGGGCCACGTGACTATGCCTTGACCGCAGTGGGGGCTCGGGCTATGTCAAGCATCGCCCCAACCCCCCCACGACCAAGTTACAGTATTGTGGCACTATGCCTTGGTCGTGGGGGGCTAGGGAGATTTCATGCATCAACCCATTGTAAATGTGTTGAACCTTCACAGAATAGATCTAGATAAATAATAATACACACATTTTCATAGAGAATTGGAAAAATAAGAAGGAGAGAAAGAATGGAAAGAATTCTCATTAACCGTTATGAATAATGAATAATTTACACATGATATACTCTGTATATATCAATGAGTTCGACTTGAGGATAACCAATTCTCCATAGTGATGGTATAGAGTGATCTGGACACACACCAATAGTTACAGGAGTGAACTTCCACCTATTCTAGTCTCTCAGGCAGTTACGGGAGTGAATTTCCACCTAGCTGAGTTAACTAGTCAACTAGTCTTCAATTAATTGACTGAACAGAGAGTAGTGAGGAGTTAAATCAAGGAATCAAGGCTAATGGACCACTCTGGTGATGATACCAAGGCAAGGTCGAATTATCATGGTGATGATCCCAATGTTGCATAGTGATGATCCCAATGCAACATCTAAACTCAACTCAACTAGTCAAACTGAAGTGTCAACTGAAAGAGAATATTCTCTAGGTGGAATATTCTCCCCTAAAATATAGGAGACTGGATAATGACTAATTATTAATAACAAACAAGGAATAAACAAGGAATAACCTTAGGAAAAATAAATCCTAGATGTGTGTGTAGTAACTCCAACACCCCCCATGAACATCACTATGATGAAAATATTGGGTCCCGGCAAAAAGGCCATGTTAGGTACCCAAGTACAAAAGATACACTAAAAATAAAGTGAGGAAAGAGGGAAAACCTCATAGGAAAACCCCCCCCTCAAGGTACAATGTATGTAAAAAGAAGAACTACAGTTGTTGGGAAACTGTGTCCTTCACTCCAAGACAACCTCACAGAGAATGGAATTTATGCTCAATGAAGGTCTTGGTGAAAATGTTTGTCGTCTATTTTGCTGAAGGACATAACTATAATTCAATTTTCCCCTCATGTACTAAGTCCCGGATGTAGTGCATGTGGATCTCGATGTTCTTCATCCGCTACCTCAGAACTAGATCTCTGTATAACTTTAGAGTGCTCTGGTTGTCACACCAGATGACAATCGACTGATGAAATTGAATGCCCAACTCAATGAGAAAATTGAATAGCCACATAGCCTGAATGGTTATGTTAACTACCCCTCTGTACTCTACCTCGACCGAAGATAGAGAAATCGCAGCTTGCTTCTTGCTCGACCAATAGATAGGCCCGAAACCAAGACTAAGTGAGTAACCAGATGTGGACTTGCGATCAATGTTATCGCCAGCCTAGTTGGAATCAGTAAACCCTATGAGATCTAATGTACATTTTGTTGCATAATGAATCCCAAAGGTGATGGTTCCCTGTACATATCGAAGGATATGCTTTGCAACTTTCGAATGTAGCTCATGTGGATCCTGCATGAACCTAGAAATTGCGCCAACTGCATATGAGAGGTCTGGTTTGGAGTGTGTGAGATACAACAAGCTCCCCACTAGATGTTTGTATAATGTGATGTCAACCAGTGGAGTCTCCTTTCCATCCTCAAGTTTGACTCCTGATAGGAAAGGAGTTTGAGCAGACTTGCAGTCTGTCATGTGAAATCTCTCAAGGAGATCTCGTGCATACTTGGCTTCAGACAGTTTGATGCCTGATGCATCCTGACTGATCTCAAGTCCAAGGAAGAAGTGTAGTGGACCCATGTACTTCATCAAAAACCTATCATGAAGAATCCTCTTGACTGAAACAATCATTGAAGCTGAGCAACCAGTGATCAACAAATCATCGACATATAGAACTAAAAGTAGAAGTGAATTAGTCATCCTGAGCATGTATACATTCGGGTCTGATTTACAACGTACAAAGTTATGTGACAACAGGTAGGAGTCCATCTTGGAATACCATGCCCTCGAAGCCTGCTTGAGTCCATAAAGTGACTTCTTCAGTCGAGAGACCAAAGATGAGTCTTGCATAAATCCCTAGGGCTGCTCCAAGTATGTAACACCCTNGGTAAACATACACTTTCAATATCTTACTAAATAAACTGCATCCTTGTCTTTTATTTTCCCTTGAAGCTTGGTTGTACTAATCCTTGTTGTGTGTCTGAATGAAATACCATAAATCTCCAAAATGGTGATGTTGTGACTTCCATAAATCCCATAACCACTTTATTGAAATATTGGTAAGTGTAAGGCTCAGTATCATATCCAGTGTTTTGGATATTATAACCATGAGGGATATCCACAATAACTAGGGAGTATTATTTTTTAGAAACAATATTTGCAAGTTGTTCACAATCACCTAATATCACATTATATTGAACAGTGTTGAGCCCATTCCAAATGTAGTGATCAAGGGTGTCATCAAGTTCAACAGTTTGAACATGTCTCCTTCCTTCTCTTTCAAACTTGGCTTCTTGAATACAAATTTTAAAGCTTTCAAGTACTCAATCTGCATTCTTCTTTGGCATGTTTAATGAAACAAAAAAACATATAGTTATATATCTATAACTATTAAAATATAAATAAATTAAATTACAAATGAATAATATGAATGTAATAAATCAACATACCTTTTTGAATGCAACAAAAAAATGTTTCAATACTGTTGTATAACTTGAATCAGGATAGTTGAGTTTAACATCATCCCAACTTTTTTCATTCAACATCTTGACCATTTACTCTTGTATTCTCATATACACCTTGTGACTAAATAAATAAAATAATAATGATATAATGATATACATAATAAAATACCTAGAACATTGGTATGTTAAACTCAAAAAATATTTTTTCTTGTCCTAACATAAATAAAATTGACTCAACAAACTTGCTTTTTAAATTCATCACACATTTATTCCATTGACAATTCTCCTAACCTTACAAGTGATAATATAGCTATTATAAATTTCTCATCATTCACTCCTTATATTGTTCACCAAGGTATTATAGTCATATCATCTAGAAGATTTTTTATTTCATGACTTGTCTTACTTGTGCCACATATAAATGGTTTATCCTTCTTAACACTCTGATTTTTTATACTAATATTTCCCCATAGGGTGAAGATATCATCTATCAAATCCCACACCTATCCAGTTCTAAATCCCAATTGAAAATAATTATCCACATCTATAAATACATCACTTCCCTTGCAACTTTTTTCTTTTCTATTTTCATCATCAAGTGGGAATCCTATTTCCATACAACATTGCTTATGAAACTTGGCATCAACATTTGATCTCTCCCCGTGACATATTTCAGAAAATGAATTATGGATAAATCTCACCCTTTGAATGAAATTAATGGACATTATGTACTCAATATCTGTGTTATGATCCCATGCCAATAAATTTTCTTCTGAATCTGTTAAACCAACATAAATAATGCATTTTACTATCTTAAAAAGAGGATTTTTGAGATATTCTTGCATCAATTCTCTTTTAGCCTCTACAGAGTGATTTCCTCCAATCACATAATATTTGTAGTCAAAAAAAATTTATCTATCAAATTCTTCCCTCATAGGAACTTCCATTGGGTCAACAAGAACTAGGTAGTCAACCACATATGCATATGGATTGTACATAATCAATGCTTTCAAATTGTGAATATGCAAGTGATGCAGTTTTCTAATTTGATATTTTTCTTTCCCTTATGTGGGTTTATAAAGTTGTTTCATATTTAACTAAAACGTAAGTCCATCATCAACTAAGTTCATTGTCCTCAATCTATTTCGAATGGCATTTTGTGTTGTTTTCATAATACCATCCTTTAGATCAGCACCTGGTGTTATTATTTCTCTACTACCTTTAGGACTTTCACTATAATACTCAGAGCTAACGATGGATTATTGAACATAATCAACAACATTTGATTTATTTCTCTTATGATTTAAATGAGTTTCATCTAAATCAATGATTTATTCATAATCAATAGGAATGGACTCATCAATGACCATCACTCTTTTGTGTTTATCTTGTTTATTTTTTTTTCGAGAAGGAGAGATAATCTCATTAGGACTAATCTCAACAAAATATTCATTTGGAATTTCCTCATTTTCAAATGTTACCCTTTTATGATTTCTAGAATGAGGACTTTTCTTTCTTCTTTCATGTTCTTCTCTGTCTACTCTTGTAGCTTCAACCTTTGTTACTTTATGTTTATTTTTCCTTCCTTCTTGTGTCTTTTCAATATGAAAAGTGTTGATGACATCCATGATATTATTCTTTGTAGAGTAAATCCCCACTAACATTTGTGAAAGTCAATCATCAAAATCCTTTAAAAATAAAATATAACGTTTTCATGTTAAATAAAATTAAAAAATTACCATGATAGTAAAAATAATAAACAATACAAAAATAAAAATAAAAAAACTTACATTGCCTTTCTCAATGTCATCAATGATGGATGCACATAATTCTAAAAAAAAAACATTATTGTTATAATTGCTCAATTTGAAACAATATCTAATCTTGATATAAGTTACGCCTTATTTGATGAGTGCATAAACAATATATGTGGCTAGCACCAAACATATATCTTGTAACAAGCCAAGTGCCTGATAATTTCCTTGCACATGTTCTAATTCAGAACAATACAAATATATATGATATCCATTGTTTCCTTGCTCGTATTTAAAAAACCAAGAATATTCTAGTTTGTTTTCACCTTCCACATATTTCCACTCTCTAACATTCTTTATTTCCCTTGACAACTTAGGTGTTATGTTATCAATTTGTTTCATGGCATTCATGGAGGTTCCAGTTGCAATTTTGGATGCCATTGTTGCAAGTCGTGATCTAGATATATTCACAGATAATCTCTTTCTTGTCATTTTTCCTATAGGAAAAGAAAATTAGTCCTTTTACATTAAAATAAACTAAAATAAAAAACATTGAATATAATAACTAATTTAAAAAAAATTATTTAAACAGTTTGACCCATGGAGTTATTAGACTGATGTTGGGACTAAGACTAGGTGTTCTGGGGATAAGGTGTTTCCCGACATTACCCCATCCCCCAATACCAATCCCTAGAGATTGTATGCGGGGGCCGAGGTGATGTTGGGTATTGCCCCAGCCCTTAGGGCCAAGCCTCGGGGCTTGGTCGTGGGGGGGTTGGGGCGATGTATGACATCAACCTAGGTTGTCCACAAGGTTGGTCAGGATAGGGTAATCCCGGGCATCGCCCAACCCCCACTACATCCAAGGCATGGTTTTGTGGGGCCACGTGACTATGCCTTGAACGCAGTGGGGGCTCGGGCTATGTCAGGCATCGCCCCAACCCCCCCACGACCAAGTTACAGTATCGTGGCACTATAGCTTGGTCGTGGGGGGCTGGGGAGATTTCATGCATCAACCCATTGTAAATGTGTTGAACCTTCACAGAATAGATCTAGATAAATAATAATAGACACATTTTCATAGAGAATTGGAAAAATAAGAAGGAGAGAAAGAATGGAAAGAGTTCTCATTAACCGTTATGAATAATGAATAATTTACACATGATATACTCTGTATATATCAATGAGTTCGACTTGAGGATAACCAATTCTCCATAGTGATGTTATCGAGTGATTTGGACACACACCAATAGTTACAGGAGTGAACTGCCACCTATTCTAGTCTCTCACGCAGTTACGGGAGTGAATTTCCACCTAGCTGAGTTAACTAGTCAACTAGTCTTCAATTAACTGACTGAACAGAGAGTAGTGAGGAGTTAAATCAAGGAATCAAGGCTAATGCACCACTCTGGTGATGATATTAAGGCAAGGTCAAATTATCATGGTGATGATCCCAATGTTGCATGGTGATGATCCCAATGCAACATCTAAACTCAACTCAACTAGTCAAACTGAAGTGTCAACTGAAAGAGAATATTCTCTAGGTGGAATATTCTCCCCTAAAATATAGGAGACTGGATAATGACTAATTATTAATAATAAACAAGGAATAAACAAGGAATAACATTAGGAAAAAGAAATCCTAGGTGTGTGTGAAGTAACTCCAACACCCCCCATGAACATCACTATGATGAAAATATTGGGTCCTGGCAACAAGGCCATGTTAGGTACCCAAGTACAAAAGATACACTAAAAATAAAGTGAGGAAAGAGGGAAAACCTCATAGGAAACCCCCCCCCCCCCTCAAGGTACAATGTATGTAAAAAGAAGAACTACAGTTGTTGGGAAACTGTGTCCTTCACTCCAAGACAACCTCACAGAGAATGGAATTTCTGCTCAATGAAGGTCTTGGTGAAAATGTTTGTCATCTGTTTTGCTGAAGGACATAACTATAAGTCGATTTTCCCCTCATGTACTAAGTCCTGGATGTAGTGCATGTGTATCTCGATGTTCTTCATCCGCTACCTCTGAACGAGATCTCTGTATAACTTCAGAGTGCTCTGGTTGTCACACCAGATGACAATCGACCGATGAAATTGAATGCCCACTTCAATGAGAAAATTGCATAGCCACATAGCCTGAATGGTTATGTTAACTACCCCTCTGTACTCTACCTTGGTCGAAGATAGAGAAATCGCAGCTTGCTTCTTGCTCGACCAATAGATAGGCCCGGAACCAAGACTAAGTGAGTAACCAGATGTGGACTTGCGATCAATGTTATCGCCAGACTAGTTGGAATCAGTAAACCCTATGAGATATAATGTACATTTTGCTGCATAATGAATCCCAAAGGTGATGGTTCCCTGGACATATCGAAGGATATGCTTTGCATCTTTCCAATGTAGCTCATGTGGCTCCTGCATGAACCTAGAAATTGCGCCAATTGCATATGAGAGGTCTGGTTTGGAGTGTGTGAGATACAACAAGCTCCCCACTAGTTGTTTGTATAATGTGATGTCAACCAGTGGAGTCTCCTTTCCATCCTCAAGTTTGACTCCTGATAGGAAAGGAGTTTGAGCAAACTTGCAATTTTTCATGTGAAATCTCTCAAGGAGATCTCGTGCATACTTGGCTTCAGACAGTTTGATGCCTGATGCATCCTGACTGATCTCAAGTCCAAGGAAGAAGTGTAGTGGACCCATGTACTTCATCAAAAACCTATCATGAAGAATCCTCTTGACTGAAACAATCATTGAAGCTGAGCAACCAGTGATCAACAAATCATCGACATATAGAACTAAAAGTAGAAGTGAATTAGTCATCCTGAGCATGTATACATTCGGGTCTGATTTACAACGTACAAAGTTATGTGACAACAGGTAGGAGTCCATCTTGGAATACCATGCCCTCGAAGCCTGCTTGAGTCCATAAAGTGACTTCTTCAGTCGAGAGACCAAAGATGAGTCTTGCATAAATCCCTAGGGCTGCTCCAAGTATGTAACACCCTNGGTCCCCCTCCTATCCTATAGACTATCATGTCACACTTTCCCCTCTACCACCTGTACTCCACTTACCCATGTTATGGGGCCTATTCTCATTGGCTTTCCTCTAGCCCTGTTGGGATTCATACCTATTGGTCGGTCGCTATCCCTGTCGGGGTTTGGCGGTTGCAAAGACAAACGGTTTAACATTACTGTAGCGCTGAGACACGAAATACAAAAGACACTGCGTTGATTTGAACTATGATCGTGACTCGTGATCACATGGGAATGGAGAGAGAGAGAAAGAGCCATCTTACGCTGGGCCTCCATGGATATTAGGGGTTCTGATTTGGCAGAAGACCAGAAAAATATGATATAGGTAGTGGGTATGTGACATATACACTTCCTTTTCTGAACCCTGCTTATTGCAGATCCTTATCCAGTCCGGAGTACCATGCTCTAGGAGTCTGTTTTAGACCATACAAGGCCTTATTTAATTTACACACATAGTCTATGTTCTCTGACAACTGAAATCCTTCTAGTTGTTCAATGTAGACTTCTTCTTCAAGTTCCCCATTCAGA
>JZKD02S1758659.1:64733-78758 GCA_000966675.3 Picea glauca | reverse complement strand
CAAAGTGCTTGAAAAGAAGAAATCATTATTTAAATGATAAAGTAAAGTGAAAAAATCAAGAAAGATTATTTAAATGATAAAATGAAGTGACAAAATCAGGAAGGAATATTTAAATAATAAAGTATTGGAGAACTTTCTATTCATGGAAAGTGGTTAAACCTAAAATAAGGAAAATGGGTTAAGTTACCTAGAAGATGAAAGTATAAATAAAAAGCTAGGATCTCTTGTAAAATACACATTTTGGTGAGAATCCTTGTGGATCAATGGAGAGCTTCTTGTGAATATATTTTGGAGTATTGATGGAGAGCTTCTTGTGAGAGAATCTTATTGGTGTGGATCTCTTGAGCATGATTGAAGATCTATTCTGAGGAAGAGAGCGAGAGGAGGATCTCATGGATGCATCAAAGTTTTGGCAATGTCAGAGATCTTGACGGCAAAAGTCTCGGATTCATAGAAAACCCTATTTTCTTATGCCCACGCGGGTTGTCTATGTATAGGGTGCATGTACACGCGGGCTGGCTATGTATAGCATGAGTGTACACACGGGCTGACTGTGTACAGGGAGCGTGGACTGAATAACCGCATGGAGATTTGTGTTTGAGCTGGTGCCAAGCTCTTGGATGATGAGGCAGGCTCCAGATCTGCATTCTATGGCCTCAGATCTATCACTAAGACACTGGTATGGTTACATTATTGTCTTGATAGATACTATTGCTTGATATATTGTGAATTCTTAGGGAATTATTGGTATGGATTCTATGATGTGGCTCAGTTTGGTTGATGGAGTGAGAAGCACTCTTGTGATTTAGTAGTGACATGATTTCTATGGTATACTAGTTATTTATACATGATTGAGATAGCACTCATATTGATTTATTGTGGAGCATGAACAAGCTATTGGAGAGCTTGGATGTGTTGTGACTGGTTGTGGGTCAGTTTGGATAGTGGAAGACAGAAGAGAAAGTGATTGCAGGTTGCAGAGGATCTGATCATGTGAAGCAAAGCAAAACCCTAGTTTCTCAGAAGCATACACTTGTTTCATTATACACTGGCCACATTCAAACACGGGCTGTAGTGAGCCAGGGAACTTACACACATAGGCTGCACTATTGACAGGTCGTGTACCTATTGACAGATTGATATCTATTGAGGATTTTTGCCTCATCTCAGTTGGTGTTGAGAATGTAAGCTAAGTCTTGCATATAGAGCTGGTGCTCTTGTAGAGTTGTACTCTATTCAGTTGTTGCTGATAAACCCCAAGGATTGTAGTCCGTAATAAAAAGAAAATTGTACATACATCTTGTGTTCTTTGTGTCCATTGTGATGATGACTTGTAGATGATATATTGTTGATAAATGTTGTTGATATGTGCCTACATCTAACTGGTTATAAATGACAGCAATGGGTAATGAATAAATGTTGAATGCTAATTGATGAGTTTTTTTGTAAGAAGGAAGTTTTGGGAAAAATATCCCCACACTCATTCACCCCCCCTCTAAGTGTGGTAGGTGTGTCCAACAATTGGGTTCTCCCTTCAACAAAACATCTCATAAGGAAATACCAATATTCGATGTTCCTAAGGAAGGGAAAGCACTAGATCTAGTTGGATGTGGATCACAACTAGGATATTTGGAAATTATATTTGGAATTTCCAATAAGGGAGAGACTATCATTATTGAGGAAGAATACCATGAAGATGGATGAAATTGTAGGGAGAAGGGAATGATATACAATGGGGATGGGATGAGGGTAAGATACAAACTTAGGGAGGAATCTAGGAGGTTGATGATGTGTATCCATGTAGCTAGAAATAACTTATCTATATGATTATATATTTCCTTAAAGAGGTGTCATCCATTTCGCTTATACAGCTAGACATATTATTCATCACTCCCTAGATGATGCATGAAGATCATGTGGAATACATAGAGGACCCATTTGAGGGCCACTAGCTATGAACGTCACTAAAGATACATAGAGGGTGCCATGGTTCCTATGCAACCTTCCCCTAGCAGTCAAACAAGTGAACACTGGAAGATAAAACATTGGAAGTGTTGGGTTCAAATCATTAGATATACTGGTCTTTAGAACCAGCATGCATCATATTGATCAATGGTTCACCTCATAATCCCATCAATGTATAGAATTATTTCAACAGGGGTGCATCAAATGGATTGCATGAATCTTTATTGGTATTCCTTAGTAACATAATCCATAAGTAGTAAATCCACATAAATACCTGAAAATCCTGGTTTTGACATTTACCTTCTCAAAACTTCCACTACATGTGCAATGTTCGATCTAGTAAAAACCTTTTTATGCATCAAACTACCAATAACACTAGCATATGGAATATGAAACATACCCTCTTCCTCTTCTTTTGTCTCTAGACATTGATCCATGGATAATTTTTCACCTACAAGAATCCATACCTTGATAGGTTCACTTTCCTTCATCTTAAACCTCTACAATATTGACTCAACATGTTTTCTCTAGTTCAACCAGATTTTCCTATTTGCTCGAATTATTTCAATTTACATGCCGAAAATAACATTTGCAGCACCAATGTCTTTCATGTCAAATTTAGAGGACAACTACGTTTTCACATAAATTTCCTTATTATTTCCTATCAACAACATATCATCCACATGTAATACGAAATAAATAAAATGATCAATTATTAATTTGAAATACACACAATGATCATCTTTGCTTCTTGTGAATCCAAGTCCCAATATATAAGTATCAAATTTTTTATACCATGAATCCTTGGTGATTTCTTTAACACATATAGGGACTTTTTCATCTTACATACCATCTCTTTATTTCCCTTCACTACAAATCCTTCTGGATTCTTCATGTACTTTTATTATTCCATATACCCATGTAGGAATTTTGTCTTCACATCCATCTATTGTAATTCAAAATGAAAATCACCAAAAAAAGATAAGAGAAATCTAATAGAAGTTAACTTGGAAATAGGAGAAAAAATTTCAACAAATTCAATTCCCTCTACCTAGGAATAACCTTTTTCTACTAATCGAGATTTCTATTTTTGCACTTTGCCTTCTATATTCAACTACCTCTTAAACACCCATTTTTTGCCAATGGGATCTATTCCATTTAACAAATCCACTAGATCTCAACCTTCATTCTTGTCCAAGGATGCCATTTCTTCAACCATGGCCTTCTTCCATAGTTTTTCTTCATATGAATATACTTCCTACTTAATAGTTCTAGGATCATGATTAGTAATAAAAAACATAAAAAATTGAACGAAAATCATGTGGATTATACCTTTCTATTTTCCTTCTTTCCCAAACTGATCACCTCAATACTAGTGTATGAGGCTCTTATTCTTATAATACACGTTCTTTTGTAGAGTCATATCTTGGAAGGATTACTTGATTCAGTAAAAGAGAAAATGGGAAAATGTTCATCAACTAAAGAAATTTGGGATAAGCTACATAAAATCTATTTTGAGGAATCTCCCATCACAAATCCATAGAGTGATAAAGAATATTCATGTACAAAACAAGAACAAAGATGCACGTCATGCCAAATAGATTCAGAATCAGAAGATTGTGAAGAAGACATAGTAGATCTTGAAGAAGAA
Source organism: Picea glauca (assembly GCA_000966675.3). Classification (NCBI taxonomy): domain Eukaryota; kingdom Viridiplantae; phylum Streptophyta; class Pinopsida; order Pinales; family Pinaceae; genus Picea; species Picea glauca. Next base: position 75,142 of record JZKD02S1758659.1, on the reverse strand, counting down.
CTAATCAGTTCTTTATATGAAATAAAGAAATAAAGAGAATAAAACACATCACTCGAGAAAGAATTGATCAAGCTAAAGGAAGGTGTTAAAATGTTTGAATAAGTCCAAGTAGAAGAAGCTATAAGGGTTGAAGAAACATATAAAAATAAATTGTAAGAAAGGCAGTCTCTAGAAGCTAAAATTGCATCACTAAGAAAGGAAGCAAAGAAGAAAGAAGAGATTAAGGAAAATAATCTTGAAGCATAATTCAATCAACAAGAAAGAAGACTTGAAGAACAAATCATCTCCTTGAAACTTCAACTTAAGGAAGAAAAGATAAAAGAATAATTAATGAATATCCAAATCATGAAGAAAGAAGAAGAGGTTGAGAAGCTTGAAGAAGAAGTTGTCACATTGAGAGTTAAAGTCATCATTCTCAACAAGAACGTGGAAGAGAGAGAAACACCCTCGTCATCCATAAAGAAAGTTGAAGAGAATCACTTCATGTTTCAAGAAAGGAATAATGAAGAAAAGGGTAAGAGTTATGCAGAAGTACTCAAAGGAAGGAATCATAGTCACCAAGAATCAATGAAAAATGAGTATAATGGAGATACATATTCAAGAATACCTTCCACATTCAACTAGAAAAGAATATTCAATTGTGATGAAGGAATCAACATAAGAGAAGATCATGATCGACCAAGGCATGAATTCAAAAGGACTACACCACAAAGAACATCATTCACTCCCAGGTATGTAAGTTTAATTTATGGTCATTATTTTACTTGTACTAACTATGGATATAAAGTTGTAGATTTTAGGGCTTATAAAAGAAATGTTCAAGCAATAAATGCTTATGTGGCTCCACATAACATTTGATTTTACAAATGCCACAATTATGGTCACATAGCTCAGAACTGTAGAGGCATGATAGAGCTCACCATGAAGGAAAACATCAATGTTAGATACATGAAGGTTTAGAAAAGAAAATAAAGACAAGAAAAGTAGGTGAATAAATAACAGGTTCCAGAGATCGCGGGATTTGCAGTAATACAAGAAAGAAAAGAAGAGCAGGTGAATAAGAAACAAGTCCTAGAGATCGCAGGATTTGCATTAGTGCAAAGAATAAAAGAAGAGAAGGTGAATACAGAACATACCCAAGATATTATACTCTCGGGAATTGTAGTGCAAGATCATAATGAATCCACATGAAAAAATGAAGAAGTCATAGTTAAGAGATATGATGAGTCTATAGACGAAGAGGAATATTACTGTGCAATAGGGCATATTCCTGCATTGTTATGAGCCATATGGATTGGAGACTCCACGTAAATATGAATATTAAATAGGGGGAGTCTAAGCACTAGCTCTATAGATAAATAAACTATATTTCAATCAGTTGAAGTGTTTGCAGAGACAATTTTAGAGAAGTCAGATAGTAGAAGTACAAAATGACAACTTGATCGATTGAGAAGCAGTGTTCTCATGCAGTTATCATAGGAATGTCATTGACACACTTTCCATATAGGGATATATTTAGTACATGTTTGAGTATGTATTGCATATCGGTGGGCATATTTCATTCAATATGAGAAACATAAATATGTGATGATCATGTACAACAAAGAAGCCTTCATAATAGTACAGTGACATATGGTTCAACATTATGGAAAATTGAGTAGGAGAGTTATGGATAACTTATGACATATGTAAAAATATGGATTTATGGTATCATTGGTGGGTTTAGATAGATATATGACATAGAGATATATTTACAATTGGAATTAGTGGAATCAGTGGATAAGTGGAATCAGTTGGTCTCAATAAGATAAGCAATGAAAGGAATAGTAGAACATGGAAAGATAAACTTCTAGAAGAAGCTATATCATTAGTGGAGTATTGTTGAATAGTGTGGTCATTGATGTCTAAATAAATGAAGTCAAGAAATTTTGAATGATTTATATATATGTAATATAATTACAAGAGGAAATGTCAATGGAAAAGAAGCACCAGATGCGAGGAAAGGAAGAGTATGCAGGAAGTCCCATATTGTTATACATCTTGAAGAGAAGTCAAGGGGAGAGAAATCGTCATAGAAAGAGATCAGAAAATAAAGTTTAGAGGCATGCAAACAGGGGAAGACATATGGACAGGGGGAGTTATCTGTTTTCCCATGATGTGAAAGGGAGAGAAAGAGAGAGATCAGAAGAGAAAGAGTCAATCACATGAGGTCAGAGAAGGATTTTTCAGAGAAGGTATACCTTTAGGGGGAGTCACTCATTGTTATTGATGTCAAATAGAAGATGAAATTGGAAAGAAACATGAGGAAAGAAACATGTGAAGAGAAATAACATAACAACGAATATAGAGGGAGAAGCCCCGAGGAGAGATACAATTTTCCATTGATGTCAAAGGGGGAGATAAATATCAAGATAAACATTGATGAGGAGTGATGGTCACAGGGGGATCATGAGTATTAGAGTATGATTTTTTCCATAAAAGTTGTTGTTTCCATCAAGTTCAAAGGGGGATATTGTTGGATAGTTGGTTTGGACAGTTGGTTGTCATTGATGTTGACCCTTGGAGCGTTAGAGATACCCTAGAGTTGTGATTGAGATTAATGTTAAGTTAGGTTTCATTGATTTCAAAAAGAGTGGTTGATGTCAATAGTTGTGATGGGTGCATTTGATGAAGTCTAGACAAAGCCCTGAAGGTGTTTTTATTGAACCCAAACTTGATCAAGGAATAAGGACATGAAGGGAAATGTAATTGCAGGTAACATACACATATATGGATAGTCCTTGTCATTTAATTTCATATGATAGATGGTACACCATGTGGTTCCTCACAGTTATGGAGATATCCCATTATCAAGTTGGAAGCCTCAAAGAATGGTTAATAAGCCAAAAACTGGTTACAAGTCAATTAATGAAAGGGTAAAGTGGTTGCAACAAGAAAGTCAATAATCCCTAAAGTTAAGGAAATAGGTTACTAAGAAAAAGTATAAATACACCTCAAGGAGTCTCTCATATTCACATACACATTCATTGAATATTTATCTTGTGAGAATATCTTGGTCTATTGGAGAATTTGAGGTCTGGTGTGAGGCAACGAAGAAAGTGCGAAGGAAGAGTGAAAGTTTTAGAGCTGTAGAGAGATAATGTTTTTTCTGTAACCCTAATTAAGTAGACCCTCATGGGTCAGCTTGAGGGTGTCACATGAGGCACCCCCATAGGCTGTCTAGGGATCGTCGTGAGAGACCCCACTAGACAACATTATTAGTCCCGCGAGGACAAGACCAAAGAGAGAAAGTATGCTAGTGCTAGGATGTTGAGGACTGAGGTAAAGTTATAGGTCTGTGTATTAGGATCAAAGGAACTAGGTCAGTTACAGATGTAAAGGTATGATATTTTATGTCTTATGAGGCTGCATCTTGGTGATATTGTGGAACATTTTTAAGGCATGTCTTGTGAGTTTTGGTATATTTCTTGAGACACATCTTAGATGTATGGTACACGTTGGTTGAAGTATATTTGTTGAGGTAAATTGTCGGTGCATATCTTGGATATATTATCACATGCTTGAGGAACATGGTTTGAGATGCATCTTGGTTACATTTTCATGATGTTATGGTAATACCTTTGGTATCTTGTTGAGGCATTGGTATATGTTTGAGGGACATATTTGGTGCATGGTATGAGGCATGTTCTTGGTGCATGTTGATATACATATTGGTGATGTTATGGTACATTGATTAGTATCACATCTTGGCTATGTTGGTATCTTGGTATCTTGGTTATTTTGGTGATACTTCATTGATGATATTGTTTGGTACATGATGTATGGTGTGATTGAGATATATCATTAGTGATATGGTATATGGTTTATGTACATGATTGATATAGGTTGATGTACATGGAATGATACAAGTTGATGTACATGATATGGTACATGTTGATGTGCATGGTTGATGCATGGTTGATACAGGTTGATGTACATGATTGATGATTGTTGTACATGGTTTGGTGATAATTCTTGTATCCCTATGAGTGGATCTAGTTGATGATGGTGTATTAGTGACAGTGACAGTGACAGTGATAGTGACAGTGACAATGATAGTGACAGTGATAGTGACAGTGATAGCGACAATGTCAGTGATAGGTTGTCTAATTTCATAGTGATAGTAAAAGTGACAGTGATAGGTTGGTTGATGTAAAAATGGTAGTGACAGGTTGATGTGATAAGTTGAAAGTGAAAGTGATTGTGATAGTAAGAGTTTTGTATGCATTTATATTTCAAGGTGGAAATATGGGGCAAGGAAAGGGGGTTGTATCATCCTTTTGGTTGGCATCAGGGAACTCTGGGAGTTGTAGATTCCTTCAGGTTGGAGCCTAAAAATTAGGGGGTTGTATCCTCCCTCTGGTTGGATCCAGAGAGATTAGGTAGTTGTAGCTTCCTTTATATTGGATCCTATAAATAGGGGGTTGTATCCTCCTTCCAGTTGCAACTAGAGAATTGTGAAGTTGGTTCTTCCAATGAATGCATTCTAGAAAATATATAAGAAAACATTCTTTGGTTTTCCTCCATTTGGGTTTCCACATAATTTTTGGTGTACTGTGTATTTGATGTGATGTTGTTTATGTGATGTGTATTTTTATATTCTCATGATATATTGAATGCAATAATAGATGATACATTTATGATATAATATTGATAAAGTTGAAATTTATATATTGTGGTTAAAATTGATAAAAGTGTTCATACTGATTCACTACCCCCCCCCTTGAGTATTCCAAGAGTATCAAATGAGAAAAAATGGCCATGATTTCTCTTTGAAAGGTAGTTGGTGCATTACATAAACCAAAGGGTAGGAAATCATATGCATATGTTCCCAAGGGACATGTGAATGGTGTCTTATCTTGGTCTTCAAAATCAATTTTGATTTGTTGTAGCCACTGCATCCATCGAGGAAAGAAAAGTATTTATTTCCTGCTAATGTGTCCACGACATGGTCAATGAAAGGTAGAGGAAAATACTCTTTCATGCTTTCTTTTTTCAATTCTTGATAGTTCACACATATCCACCATTTTTCATTCTTTTTGGGTACTACCACCAAGGGGAAAATCCATTGGCTATATGAGATAGGATAGATAAAGTCTACTTTTAACCATTTTTAAGTTCTTCTTTCAATATCTCTTTTAACATATGATTCATTATTATTTGTATTTTCTAATAGGTTTAACATTCTATTATTGTAGATGTGATGTGTGCAAGTGTCTACATGGATACCTTGCATATCTGTGTAATGACAAGTGAATGCCTTAGAATATTTTTGCAATAATTGAATGAACATTTTCTCCTAGGATTTTTCCAAATTAGAGTTGATGTTTAAGAATTTACTAGGAAAAAATTCAATTACATTATTGTGTGGATATCATATTGAGTTTACAGGAAATGTAATTTCAAATAGATATTGTAAAGGATTCACTGTACAATTTTCCTAAAAACTTTGCTCCAAAATACCATTAGTGGAAATTTGTTGAGAGGATTCAAATTGCTCCATGGGATTTGGATTGTAAATGAAGTGATTAAGTAAATTTTCATTCTTCTCTTCTATAAAATTTATATCTTTATTAATACTCCAAAAATAATGAACAAATTCTTCCTCAGATTTTGTTTCTTCAAACCATGACATTTTTTCGAGTTTAGTAATAGATATAGTAGGTGGATAAAGTGTCACCTTCTTATTTCCTGATCTACAAATAATGAGAGCATCGACCGTTGTTGACAAAGGTCTTCCACATATAAGAGGGTGTCCACATAAATTAGATTTAGGTTGAAGAAATAAAAAGTCTACAAGATACTCCCATGAATCCAAATATACATTGACATCATCTAGTACACCCTCTGGTTTTACCCGAGATCTATCTTCCATTTCCAATATTGTAGGTGTAGGTCAAATATTATAGATATTTAGACTTTGCATTGTTTCCATGGTCATCACATTAATATATGCACCTAAGTCAATTAAAGTATTTGAAATAGAAAGATTGTTAATTAATATGGTAACAATTGGAACCTAAATCAACATATTTTTCTATTGTGATGTTTCTTGACATTAGGCTATCTAGTTTTCGAACAACTTGCACTGTCGTAGGATATTTTGTTTTCCTTATCAATTTCTTAAGGCATAATTCCCTAATTGTTTTTGTATAGATTGGAGTGTTTTTTATTTCATCTAATAATGGAATTTTAACACAAATATTCTTTAATTCATTTTATAAATCATGCTCAGTTGGAGTTATAGATTTTTCAAAGTATAACCTCTCTGGAAAAGGGGGTGTTTACAAGAAATATATTTTCAAATAGATATTGTAAAGAATCCACCACTGTACATTTTTCCTGAAAATTTTGCTCCAAAACATCAATAGTGGAAATTTGTTGAGAATATTCAAATTTATGTATGAAATATGGATTGGAAATAAAGTGATTAAGTACACTTTCAACATTCCCTTATCTGAAATTTATATCTTGATTAATAATGAAAAAAGAATGAACAGATTCTTCCTCAGAGATTGCTTATTCAAACCATGACATTTGATTCAATTCATAGATAGATATAGTAGGTGGATAAAGTGTCACTTTCTTTCTTTCACTCCCTCTTGAAATATTCATATTTCCTGATATACAAATAATGAGAGCATCAGTTGTTTCCATCCAAGGTCTTTTCAATTATAAGAGGGTGTCCACCTAAATTAGATTTAGGTTGAAGAAATATAATGTATATAGGATACTACCATGAATCCAAATATCCAATGACATCATCTACTACACCCTCTGGTTTTATCCGATATCTATCTTCCATTTCTAATATTGTATGTGTAGGTCAAAGATTACATATATTTATATTTTGCATTGTTTCCATGGTCATCACATTAATTTATTCACCTAAGTCAATTAAAGAATTTGGAATAGAAAGACTGATAATTAAGATGGTACAAATTGGTACCCCTCGATCAACATATTTTTCTGTTTTGATATTTGTTGACATTAGGCTAGCTAGTTTTCCAACAACTTGCACTATTGTAGGATCTTTTATTTTTATTCTTGATTTCTTAAGACATAATTCCCTAATTGTTTTTGTATAGACTAAATTTTTTTTATAGCATCTAATAAGGTAATTTTAACACAAATATTATTTAATTCATTAAAGAATTCATGCTCAAAAGGAGTTATTGATTTTTCCAAGTACAACCTCTTTGGAAAAGGAGGTGTTTTTGTTAATGGGGATTGATCCTTCTGAGTTTCAACTCACTTTTGTGCAATTGTAGTGTAATTTGTATTAGGAGTTTCATTTTCTTTTAATTTTTCTGCTACAACTATTGGGGGTGATTAATGAAGTGTTTTTCCATACCTTCAGTTGATATCTTGGATAGAAACAATTGCATAAGTGGGAAAAGTTCCTTCTTCAACATTATGTTAGGGACCTAACCTCCCTAACTCCTCACGTAGGTAGAATAATATATTTTCCATGTAATAAAGACTAATATTAATAAATAAGGCCTAGTATCAAGGAGAATAATTCAAATGTAAGAAGACCTAATAGAAGCTCCTGCTTCTAGAAACATATTCCTCTATATTGTTCTTTTCGGTAGATAGATTTAGTATAATTATGAGTCAAGGGAATGAGAAATATTTTTCGTGAGAATTATTGTAATAGAGTGTTTCTCTATTGGAGGTTTCCCCCTCGAAGAGGAAGTGAACATTGCTCCTGTTTCAATAAGGGGTATCATTTTGGGTGTTATTCTCTGTATTTTGTTGTTCGATTGGTAAATTTATGTGATATTCCTATTTATGCTCACTATAACATAACAAAGTGCATAAAAAGTGGTATCATAGAACTTTCCTGGGAAATAATTACCGAAAAAAAAATCAGGGCAAAGACGTGTTCCAGTGTCTTTAAAATATAGTGATATGTCGTTCAATGCATACATTTGTGGTAGGGGAAGCATACAAGTGTGAAATACAAGAGGTTTTTAATATCACATTATTGAAAACCCTTGTAACCCTTATTAGTACCCTTTCAACTGGTATCACATTAGAAAACACCTATATACAGACTTGCCTAGGCGTCGTGAACCCTACTTTAGATCAACTGATTGGTCGTATAACTGCTATAGTGCCATCGAGAATAACACTTGGGAATATACTCTCTAGTACCCGGGTAATTGGGCAATATGGATAATGATATAGTCTAGCCTCCTTAGCTAGTGACCTAAAATATTGGGACAATAACTACAGTTCAACCCCACACGTATATTACAGGGCTATAGCACAAGGAAAACCCTTTTCTATAGGAACCCTGAAGATGACAACCATTGGGATGAAAACATAACATAAAAGGAACAAACACGATCTATTATCATGCAACATTGTCTCCAACATTCTAGTTAATAAATTACTACACATTTCTTTCTATTAAGAATTTCGGCATTTTTCCACTACAATATTATTTAGATCAGAGTATAACTTCGTAGGAGTAAAAAAAAAACAATGGGGCCTGCATGCACCCTTATTTGAGATTTATCCCAGTGGATTCCTCTTTTCATATTGATCACATTTATACTTAGCATTTTTTAGCCTTTTTTTCCCAGTGGTGTCGACCCCCTCCTAACCCCCTTATTTGGGACGTATTCCATTAGATTCCCATTTTCTCCCAAATCATTTGGATACACTTCTCTCATAACCCATTTTGTCTCTAGAGCCACCTTCCCCATTCCTATACCCCCTTTCAACATGGCCCACACCCGCAACAAAGATATTGAAGCATGCCTCAGTACCTTGTGATATTATCTCTCCATGAACCAGAAGTAATTGTGACAAATCAATGCCAATATTTTCACCCTCAATTCCTCCATGAATTCCACCATAGACTCGAAAATGGAAGCCCTGAAATAGGATATGGAAATCTAGCTTGAATCCTTTGCAAGCTATCTCTTATCCAAACTAAATATTCCTAGAGTCCTTCCCTCATCTGGCCAACCTTTACACCCTGAAGGTGATACTTCCTCCACTTCCCAGAATTTTCATTTCAATCACTTTCAACGTGACCTACACCTTCCTGGAGTTGATATGAATTTTTTTGATGGATTAGACCCCATGGGATGGGTCACCCAAATGGAACACTACTTCTCTTTGCATGACATTACTGATGAGTTGGACAAACTACATTATGGTGTTCTCCATTTCGATCCTGAGTGCTGGAAATGGTGGAAATGTCATAAAATTGCATTCCTAGGGTATGTGGCTTGGACACATCTTGCTACAAATCTTTATGACAACTTTGACATTGACACCCATAATTTAGGTCATTTGACCAAGTTGAAACAAACTACTCGAGTGAAATATTTTATATCTTACTTTGAGCAATTGGCTTTCAAAATGGAGGGCATGAAATATCCTTTTTTCAGGGAATGATTTATTACTAGCCTCAAGGATGAAATGCATGCACATGTCCTCATGGATTTACCCCAAAATTGGTTGGAAGATACAAAAGGGGCCAATGAAGCACAATAAGTCGTCTCATCCTAAACCGGAAAAACACCCTTTATTCCTTGCCCTAAACCAACCCTTCTTGACCCTCCTTCCAATCCCCTCAAGATCCAGAAATTGACTTAGGATGAAATGGATCAGTGAAAACTTAAGGGTATTTATTATATTTGTGATGACACATATTTTATAGGGAACGAGTGTAAGGAACATAATACTTTTATGGATATGATTGATGATTTTTTTGAGGAAGAGGTCGATGTTTCTCATGTACCCGATCTACCCTGACAAACTGTTATAGCAAGATTTTCCTCACCATTGATATCTTGCACAGAGGGCCTTTTTCCATTTCCCTATGCAGACTTATCAACCCCCTTTTTGATAAATCCATAGCCAAAATTATATATTTTTCCACATATACTCTTCCTAACTGCTTTTCAAGATGTGTATATGCTTGTTGCTCCACTATAGCTCGTGTATATCAGGATTTGTGCCAGAAAATACAAAATGAGGTCGGGTTTCCATGTCATGACAAATGATCTCTAATATTTAGCCTTCCATATACTGGAAAAATTCTGACTCGGCCCTTCATTTGCATTCTGGAGGCTATAAGAGCACAATTTCGAGCTATGGAAAAAGAGACAGAAAGAATTCAACTTTGAGAGGAATGTTACTATGGAGAAATTACTTCATATTGAGTCTGCATCCCTTTGTCCCTCAATTCTGACCACAGTGTTCAACCCCCAAGTTGTTCCCTTATTGTCAAGAGGATCTCATTATCTCTTTGCTATGAGCTTGCCTTTGGTGGAGGATTGAAGTGGTGGAGACCCAGTTGGAAGGAACTTGGTTTCTTGGTTTCTGTTAAGAACCAAATACCAATA
>JZKD02S1758648.1:79579-102144 GCA_000966675.3 Picea glauca | reverse complement strand
GGGGGGGGGGGGTCTGGAATGAGTGATAAAGAGCGCGCTTGGATCTATGGCTCAAAAATAGGCGGGCAGATCAATGGTTCACAATGGATTTCGGACCCCCCCGGATGATCTACTTTTAACCGAGGGGGGGGGGTCCGGAATGGTAATCTCCCTCTGGTGGGCCCTTTTTCATATGTGGCATAAATCTATTGGTCCCAAAGTCCCGTCACCATATTCTATCTGAAATCCCCCCATCACTCATGGACGTCATCTTCCATTGGTTCCACTTGTTCCCGAGTTATGTCCCATCCCATAACTACTGTCAGTCCCCTACCCCCTTTCACTCATGAACAACCCCTTATTGCGACTTTTACCTCCAATCCCTAGCTGCCACATCACTTTTTCATATTTTTCAGCCACCGTCACCTTCCATCTCACCCCCAAGTGGCCCGTTGTTCATTTATCACTGGATAACCTATCCGTTATCCAGCTGACCTGTCTCCCGCGCCCGACCGACCCCATTTTAAATAAAACTACCGTTATTTCGCCTACTTTCGCTATTCACCCGTCGCACCAGAGAAACTCATTGATTTCTCCTCCTTTACATCCCGTCGTCTTCATCCACAGTCAGTTGACCCCACTAACTTTTTGTTTATTGCAGGTACTGTTGAAAAAATGGCGCCAAAGCCCAGAAAAACAGAAGGAGAGGAAAATCCTTTTCTCCCGCCTCCTGTCGACCTGGACAAGATACCACTGGTCGAAAAAGACTGATTGATCGCAGATACCCAATGTGATTTCGATTTCTTAGACCTCCAGTCATGGCTCAGGGAGGTTTTCTTGGACCAGAGCGATGAAATTGGACTCTGGGAGTCCAATTTACCCCTTTACCTTTTTCCCCAGATCCACCATTTTCTCGAATCTGCCCTTAAATGCCAAGCTCACTATATTCCCGAATAGAGGGCCGCCGTCTCCTCATCCGGAGACACCCTGTTCCTCATCACACCCGAAGACATAGACAGATGATGCAAATCCCCCGTGCCGACTCTGCGTCTCCTTTCAACCTAGAAATCTTTACAGAGTTGTATTAGAAGATGACTTTTCCCCAAAGAGCTCAAATATTTGAGCTTTTCCTTCCCACCTCCACTCAATTCCCTTCCACAACTCCCCCTTATCCGTCGTCCATGTTCTCCACTAAGGGTAACCAGGTCATTTCTTCCCTTTGTGCTTTTCTAGGGTACTATTCCGACCAGTGGGTAGATGAGCCCATTCTAGGTTTTCTATCCATTTTCTCCACTGATGAAAATCCCACCACCCAGTTCGATTTCAACACCTTCTTGGCAGAAAATATTCATGAATAGTTCATGAATTTTGGCACGGAAGGCATGTTCAGATACTCGTCTATACTAGCCTACATGTTTGTTTTCAATCAAGCAGATAAATTTAGTTTTTCCATGCAGAAAATGGATGCAGATGGAAGGCCTCAGCCAGTCACAGCATGGACCTCTTTGCTGAAGCATAAATCCATAGAATATAGTTTCAAGGAATTCATCGATCTATTCTACCACCCTGTGGTAAGCATGTTGAGCAGCAGGCCTTAGCCTCAAATAAACAACAAAGTCTAGAGAATCCTGCATCTCTCGGACAACACAAATACCAAGGATTGGTACCTGTATCAAAACCACACCGAGATCAGAGTATTTGGGTGCGAGTTGGCACCCTACAAGCTGCCAAAGTATGTGCTGGTAAGAATCTTTGTGTTAGAGTATATAAGACAAATCATGAATTCAGATGACATCCATTTTGTATCCTTGAAGAAAAAGCAACAACTTAGAATCAAGGGGCAGATTGGCTCCTTCATCTGCAACAGTCGTGGCACAGGAGAAGAAGCAGACCGGATGTTGAGAGAGATGAAGTTTTTCTTAAGCTTCCCATGGAATTATGATCCTTGCGGGATCATCTTAGAAATGTGGGTGAAGAACAAAAACATCCCGTACGTTCATGAAGCTAAGCCCGAAATTGAGAAATTCGCCAATCAGACTGTGTGGGTGCCTGACACCTTGGTCGAAGTGGAACAGCAGGTTCCCCCGACCACTGTGCCACCAAAGACCACACCATAGGTCCCTAAGGAAAAAATGCCTCGATAAGAATTATCTCCACCTGTCACGGAGGTGTCGTCCGAAGAGTTCCAGTTGCACACGAAGAGGCCCAAGACAATTTCAGTTCCTGGCCCTATGGGGGAGAAAGAAGCCCCACCTACCACAGTGGTCAAGTCTGTCATCCCACCTTTCGGCTCAAGCCTACATAAGGACATCACCCCAACAATGCCAAGGAAATCCTCAGACTCCCCACTGGACTCTCAGCCAGGCAAGACTGGGCCCAAGTTGAGCATTTTCGAGAAGTACGAACTGATTAAGAAAAAGAATCAGACCCTTACCAGCAGTACTTATGCTCATTTTCGAAAGAAGACGTTGACTGTGCAACATAGGTTGTTGTCTTCATTTGACACAGAAAAAGGCAGGATTCACATGGCCTTCCTCCAGGCGCAGGTACCAGACCCCAAGGTGATCACAGAGTACAAGAGGGCCACCTTCGAATTCCAGATGAAGGACGTGCACCCAACAGATCAGATGGATCTGCACAAACAGACATGGGAGATGGTATTCCATACATTGGTGCATGCTTCTACTTCTGCAGCCAAATTTCAGGTGTTGCTCAACAATGCTCAAACGCAGCTCAAGCTGGAGAAGATATCGTCCTTTGCGAAGGACAATAGAATCAAGACTTTGGAGGAGCTGGTCCTCAAGATCGTCTATGATCCTTCGAACGTCAAAGATGCAAAGGAGATGATAAAGAAGAAGAATGCAGACATCGCCTCCTTGAAGAAACAACTGAAGCTCCCACCCACAGAAGACTTGCAGGCAAAGGAGATAGCAGAGAAAGAAGGCGAGAAGGACGAAATGCTCAAGCTGCTCATGGTGCAGAATACACAGCTCAAAGAAATGGAAGCTGAGATGGAGAGATTATTAAAAGAAAATAAGCAGATGAAGCCAATGGAATTCATTCCATTGAGTGCCATTCCGATTTCAGGATCAAGCACAACAACAGTGATAACAATCCCTTCTGCAACTCCATTGACATCACAAGAAGGAACAACAGACCTCGCCAAATCCATGGAAAAGATGAACCTGCAGGAGACAGAGATCAGGAGGCTGAAAAAATGAAGTTGAGAACCTCTAGGAACTCAAAACTTCTTTCCAGACCAGTCTCTCTAAAGAAAAGCAGGTAACAGAACAACTCAAGCAGGAGTTACAGCAGCTCCGAAGGCAAATAGTGGCAGGGAAGACTTTGGCTGAGGTCAAAGAGAATGTATGGACATACATCACAAAGTCCATCAATGAGATATGGCCCATGATCCAAATTATGTTTGAGCAGAATGAGTTGGTCCAGAGGAGCAAACAAGCCATTGAGAAGATCAGAGTAGAATTGGGAGATAGACCAACTCAGGCAAATGATATCATCAAATTCCTCAATTCTAAGACCAGAGAAGAGCTAGAAGAGCTGAAGATAGAAGACAAAACAGAGACCATCCTTGAGGTCAAAAGAGTTTTGACCAAGAGAGGATTAATGCTTCAACTGGAAGAAAAAGTTCAAATCATGGAACAGGGAGTACAAAGTTTCTTCAATAAGATTGAGGCTCTCCAAAAGAAAGGTCTACCTGGTCTGAAGGTTATTAATGATAAAATGATGACACTTTCGGATTACAAGAAGAGATTGGCTGAGGTGTCCAAGGACAGTTCAAATTTTGCAAGCATACAAGGGAGCATCACTGGCAAAGCATTCCTGGATGCCCTTCAGTTGGACATCAGTATCCAACACGATATTCGATACATATTCCTCACTAAGCCTACATTCACCAAGTATACAGAAATGGACGAAGTGTATTGAAGACTGCTCAAAGTCACTGTGCCTAGTCATCTCCGATGGGAGGAACTCTGCGATCTGCTCGATTAACAGATGAGTTGTCTAGGTCCAGTCACCTGTCCAGTCAGATGAGGTCGTGCAAAGGCTTCATCAACGGTCTACCCAGAAATTCAGTGTGCAGTTTCACCAAGTCATGAAGCAGTTTTGAAATCTAGAAGATTTGTTAAATTAGTTAGGCTAAAAATAGAATTAGCACGTACTGATTTAGTTATGACAGGAACGTTTGTAATTTGAGTTATAAATACTTCACCTTTCGAAGTATTGAGGGTTGTTGATCTTCACACCCTGACGCTATCAGACTGTAATTTTTTTTGAAGAGATCTTCCATTAATAAAAAGGAGGCACTTTACAGGATTCTTGCGTGTGTTCACTAGCGATGTTTACTCTCTAAGTTGAATGTTATTCTTGCTTCGTGATCATATTGTTTTCTGAAACTAATCTTTAAGAGTAACAAATGTTGCAAGATTTATCTTGGATACCCTGTTTCTGACTCGAAAGATTTTAGTGTTTATCTTCTGGTGTTTTTAATTAAGGAATTCTTAATTGCTTCTTAGTTGAATTTATCTTTCTCATTTTTTCTTCTGCCCATCATTTAAGCTACTAAAAGATCCAGTGAGTATATTATCTCGCCTTGTAGAAATCTTCCTTTGCATTTCTGGTTTGTATCTCATTGTTTATTATAACACAGACCCCATAGCCCAATGGAGGTGTAGACTATCTCAACCAATTCAAAAACACTTTGACAACAAAACCTACCTATTTCTTTACCTAGCCTAATATCTGAAATTGGAAACATAGCTAAATCATATAGAGATATCCCTCTCTGAAGTTGGAAGGGCTATATCCCAGCTTCAAAAGTGGTTGGATAAAGTTACCTTTGTAGATTTCTTCTGTTTCAACCTCTAGGAAATTTACCAAGTGCTAACATAGTGGCGACCATACTGGGGATAGAACTAAAAATTCATAATTTCACGTTTTCTTTCCCCTAAAAAGAACGTTCAAATTTGAGAAGAAAGTAATGTTTAGAGGTTGATCAAACTTTGTATATATTATTTTCAGACTCATAAAATTAAAAAATACATATATAAAAAACCAAAAAGAGTTTTGGCTCCCAAGAAAGTTCATACTCGATCTCATCCATACCTAGAAACCACGATAGTGATAGATAACCCCGAAAAGTTGCTCAGGAGAAATACCTTAGTTGCAGGTTTAGTGAGTCATATTCCCCTTCATAAGTCCCTGTCCTTTTCAGGGAAACCTGTTATCTCTCAAAACCTTGATCTCAATACCTTTCCAAAGCAAATCCTGGTTAGAACACGGTCCGACAGCTTTGTGAATGGAATCATCTTTGACCCAACTGTTCTGCAACCCCAAACCCCCGAAGTCTTGTCTCCCATGACTAAACCACAAATCACTCCCTCAGCACTATCTAGTCCCTCCTCATCCTCGTCTTCAGTCGCTACCTCACTGATCATCCAGGTTGTTGTCCCACCCCCTCCACCCATCATGGCAGCTCGATATGCTCCTTTGGTGTTGGTTGCGCCGCTACATGCCATGCCCCAAGACTATCAAACAAGACTTCCACAGTTTGATGCAACATGACCTTTAAATGCCCAACAACATGTTGACAAAATGAATGATTATTTTGACCTGCAAGAAGTTGACGAGGTTGACGTTCAAATGTGATTGTTTGCCCAAAGTTTGATAGGTGACGTTAAGAAATGGTACAAAGCTTTACCTGCCACCTCAGTCCCTGACCTTGTCGCTTTCCAAAGGATTTTTCTTGACAGATGGGAGGTAAAGAAAAACCCTCTCCAAATATTGTCAGAATACGAGAATATAAGAAGAAATCAAGGTGAGACGGTACAAGATTATTGCACCCATTTCAATAATCTGTACAATGCAATTCCAACTGAAATCAAACCTCCACAGGGCCTGGCGTTGATAAAATTCCTTGATGGTTTTGATGCCGATATGTCATACCAACTAAGAGAAAGAAATTCTACCACCTTGGCAGGCATGCAGAAAAGTGATATAAGTGTGGAGGCCAATCTATTGGCAAAAAGGGCACAACAGAGGTCAGAAAGGAGAGTCACAATTAAAGAAGAACCTTCCACGTCGACCATAGATTCCAAATTGGATTCTTTGACCAGAGCAGTGGAAATAATGATGGAAAGACTTACTGTGTCAGACATAAATCCTCCAAGAGAAAACCCACCAGCTCCCCAGGTTCGGAACCCTAACTTTAGGAGAAACCCTCCTCAAATCAGATAGAGAGATCCTAGGGATCAAAGAGAGCAGAGGGGTCCAGATCAGCAGACCAAACCTCCTCTACAAGAAAACTATGCTAATGAAGGGGAGGAAGTGATTGAGGAATTGGAGGACACTCATATCAATCTCATGGGCATTCATGACAAAGAAGCTATTTTCCTTACCCAAGAAGAGCAGGAACTCTTTCTTCCCAATCAAACAAAAGTAAGTGAAGAATATAAAGATGCAGAACAACATGCCTTTGAAAATGCTATTTTGGAGGTACACCGTCAGTACAATCTGCGGAGTAAGAAGATAGAAGGGAGTTCTCCAAAAAAGACGACTAAAACAAAGAAGGTAGTCGAAACCAAAAAGACCTCTGAGCCATCTGCCGAGAAGATTCTTGAGAAGGGTAATGCTGAGAAGATTCATGAGAAGAGTAATGCCGACGCTCCCGTGAAGAAAAACCTCACCATTCTGAAAAGGCCATCACAGCCCGAGGTTTCACCTATTAATCCACCGAGTACTTCTGAGCATAAGAATATGGTGGACAAACCAGAATGGATGAGCCAAGGAAGAACCCCTACACCTTTCAGCCTTGAGGGGGAATTGGCCAAAATAAAAATTCCCATCCCACTTACAGAGTTGATGAACAGAGACGGTTATCATTCACAGGTTATTAAAGAATTGGCCATCGAACCTGACATAGGCACGAAGTCCTTAACCATTGGATCAAAAAATCATTCAGACACTGTGA
Organism: Picea glauca; assembly: GCA_000966675.3. Taxonomy (NCBI): domain Eukaryota; kingdom Viridiplantae; phylum Streptophyta; class Pinopsida; order Pinales; family Pinaceae; genus Picea; species Picea glauca. The sequence goes on along the minus strand of JZKD02S1758648.1, from coordinate 95,177 downwards.
ACCTTACTGATGATCAACCCGAGCTTATTTTCAGACCTGAAGTAGATGGTCGAGATGATACTGGTGAGGTCGCTCCTTTTTACATCAGTTTAAACATACACGACTTGATCTTGCATAACGCTATGTTGGATTTAGGTTCCTCCCATAATCTGATGCCTAAAGCAGTAATGGAAAAACTGGGACTGGAGGTCACCATACCATACAAGGATTTACACTCATTTGACTCCAACAAAGTTAGATGTATTGGTTTGATCAAGGACCTATGCATCACCTTGGTTCAGATTCCCGCGAAGAGCATGGTAATGGATGTGGTGGTTGCAGACATCCCGCCGAAGTANATCAACAAATCATTCAGACACTGTGAACCTTACTGATGATCAACCCGAGCTTCTTTTCGGACCTGAAGTAGATGGTCGAGATGATACTGGTGAGGTCGCTCCTTTTTACATCAGTTTAAACATACACGACTTGATCTTGCATAACACTATGTTGGATTCGGGTGCCTCCCACAATCTGATGCCTAAAGCAGTAATGGAAAAACTGGGATTGGAGGTCACTATACCATACAAGGATTTACACTCATTCGACTCCAACAAAGTTAGATGTATTGGTTTGATCAAGGACCTATGCATCACCTTGGTTCAGATTCCCGCGAAGAGCATGGTAATGGATGTGGTGGTTGCAGACATCCCGTCGAAGTATGGAATGTTGCTATCCCGGACTTGGGGGGTGAAGTTGAAAGGAACCCTACAGCTGGATATGTCTTACGCCACTATCCCAGTGTTTGGGCAACAGAGGAGGCTATACAGAGAAACATTGATGAAGTACATGGTCAGTAGCCAAGAAAAACTGCACAATTATCCCCTTTACTCTGCGCATTCCGATTTAGATTCGTTTATCTTGTACAATGATGGTGACACGGGAGAGAAAGATACTCAGCTGGTGGAAGACACATCTAGTCAAGATGAAGGCCAAGAAAGCTTTGAGGTAGAAAAGATGAAGAACGTGATAACTGAAGAGTTACCCGCTGATTTCTGGAGTATGGATTTTGATGGAGATGTGAGAAAAGAAGGAGTTGGAGCATGAGTCTAGTTGCATAATCACAGAAACAGGTATTCAGAAAATCATTCTTACAAATTAAATTTCCAGTGCACTAACAATGTTGCCGAGTATGAAGCCTTGATGCTCGGTCTGAAGCTTTTGAAAAAGGTTGGTGCTAAACAAATTATGGTAAGAGGTGATTTTGAGTTGATAATCAAGCAAATTAAAGGTGAGTATGTTGCGAAACACCCACTTGTTAGAGCTTATAGGAATGTTGTTCTTGATGCCTTGAGGTGTTTTACTGAAGTTGACTTGCAGGTAATGCTGAGGGGACAGAATATTCTGGCAGATGGATTGGCTACGTCAGTAACCACCTGTAAGATTCCTTTCCGCCCGACTCGTCCATATACTGTTGAGGTGAAATGCAGATCGACAGTTCCCGACAATATTAGGTACTGGTAAGTGTTTGGTAATGATGATCAAATCGAAGACTTTCTGCAGTGTAAAAACGACTTTGAATGTACAAATATAGATTTAGAGAACGAAGATGAAAATGTAAATAATTCTGATTTTGAAATTGATAGTGTAAATACCATAGCTTCAGGAGAATTAGGCGATGACGAAATGGATGCTGAAGTTTTACAACTGAAAAGCAATGTTTTGCCTAGAGGCCTTGTTCCTTTAGAGGACTTGTTTGATTGTAACGACATAGCCAAAAAGCCTAAAATTGAAGCACATGGACAAGAGGTAGAAGACTGTAATATAGGGACTGAAGAGAAACCCAGAATAGTCAAACTGTCTAAATCATTACTCCCAGAGAAAAAACTCAAATACATTGAGCTATTCAAAGAATATTCAGATGTCTTTGCCTGGGGCTATGAAGATTTGAAAGCTTATGATACCAGCATCATACAACACAGGATTCCAATAAACAAAAACCAAAAACCGTTTAGGCAGAAACTTAGGAGGATAAATCCCAAGTTGCTCCCTCTGATTGAAAAGGAAATAAAAAAAATGTATGATGCCAAAATCATAGTTCCGCTACGATTTTCCAAATGGGTCTTTAACTTGGTCCCTACACGTAAGAAAACTGGGGAAATCAGACTCTACATAGATTTCCAAAACCTGAATAAAGTCTCCCTGAAGGATAATTACNAACACCCACGTCTTAGAGCTTATAGGAATGTTATTCTTGATGCCTTGAGGTGTTTTATTGAAGTTGACTTGCAGGTAATGCCGAGGGGACAAAATATTCTGGCAGATGGATTGGCTACGTCAGCAACCACCTGTAAGATTCCTTTCCGCCCGAATCATCCATATACTGTTGAGGTGAAATGCAGACCGACAGTTCCCGACAATATCAGGTACTGGAAAGTGTTTGGTAATGATGATCAAATCGAAGACTTTCTGCAGTGTAAAAACGACTTTGAATGTACAAATATAGATTTAGAGAACGAATATGAAAATGTAAATAATTCTGATTTTGAAATTGATAGTGTAAATACCGTAGCTTCAGGAGAATTAGGCGATGACGAAATGGACGCTAAAGTTTTACAACTGAAAAGCAATGTTTTTCCTAGAGGCCTTGTTCCTTTAGAGGACTTGTTTGATTGTAACGACATAGCCAAAAAACCTAAAATTGAAGCACATGGACAAGAGGTAGAAGACTGTAATATAGGGACTGAAGAGAAACCCAGAATAGTCAAACTGTCTAAATCATTACTCCTAGAACAAAAACTCAAATACATTGAGATATTCAAAGAATATTTGGATGTCTTTGCCTGGGGCTATGAAGATTTGAAATCTTATGATACCAGCATCATACAACACAGGATTCCAATAAACAAAGACCAAAAACCATTTAGGCAGAAACTTAGGAGGATAAATCCCAAGTTGCTCCCTCTGATTGAAAAGGAAATAAAAAAAATGTATGATGCCAAAATCATAGTTCCACTGCGATTTTCCAAATGGGTCTCTAACTTCATCCCTACATGTAAGAAAACTGGGGAAATCAGACTCTGCATAGATTTTCGAAACTTGAATAAAGTCTCCCTGAAGGATAATTACCCCTTGCCGAAAATGGACCATATCTTGCAAAGGGTGGTCGGGTCCAGTCGAATTTCTCTGCTGGACGGTTTCTCAGGTTACAATCAAATCCTAGTTCACCCGGATGACCAAGACAAAACCGCTTTCACCACACCATGGGGNATTCTAAGACCAGAGAAGAGCTAGAAGAGCTGAAGATAGAAGACAGAACAGAGACCATCCTTGAGGTCAAAAGAGTTTTGACCAAGAGAGGATTAATGCTTCAATTGGAAGAAAAATTTCAAATCATGGAACAGGGAGTACAAAGGTTCTTCAATAAGATTGAGGCTCTCCAAAAGAAAGGTCTACCTGGTCTGAAGGTTATTAATGATAAACTGATGACACTTTCGGATTACAAGAAGATATTGGTTGAGGTGTCCAAGGACAGTTCAAAGTTTGCAGGTATACAAGGGAGCATCATCGGAAAAGCATTCTTGGATTCCCTTCAGTTGGACATCAGTATCCAACACGAGATTCGATACATATTCCTCACTAAGCCTACATTCACCAAGTATACAGAAATGGACGAAGTGTATCGAAGACTGCTCAAAGTCATTGTGCCTAGTCATCTCTTGTGGGAGGAACTCTGCGATCTGCTCGATTAGCAGATGAGCTGTCCAGGTCCAGTCACCTGTCCAGTTAGATGAGGTCGTGCAAAGGCTTCATCAACGGTCTACCCAGAAATTCAGCGTGCAGTTTCACCAAGTCATCAAGAAGTTTTGAAATCTAGAAGATTTGTTAAATTAGTTAGGCTAAAAATAGAATTAACACGTCCTGATTCAGTTATGACAGGAACGTTTGTAATTTGAGTTATAAATACTTCACCTTTCAAAGTATTGAGGGTTGTTGATTTTCACACCCTGACGCTATCAGACTGTAATCTTTTTTGAAGAGATCTTCCATTAATAAAAAGGAGGCACTTTACAGGATTCTTGCGTGTGTTCACTGGTGATGTTTACTCTCTAAGTTGAATGTTATTCTTGCTTCATGATCATATTGTTTTCTGAAACTAATCTTTAAGAGTAACGAATGTTGCAGGATTTATCTTGGATACCCTGTTTCTGACTCAAAAGATTTTAGTGTTTATCTTCTGGTGTTTTCAATTAAGGAATGCTTAACTGCTTCTTAGTTGAATTTATCTTTCTCATCTTTTCTTCTGCCCATCATTTAAGCTACTAAAAGATCCAGTGAGTATATTATCTCTCCCTGTAGAAATCTTCCTTTGCGTTTCTGGTTTGTATCTCATTGTTTATTATAACACAGACCCCATAGCCCAATGGAGGTGTAGACTATCTCAACAAATTCAAAAACACTTTGACAACAAAACCTACCTATTTATTTACCTAGCCTAATATTTGAAATTGGAAACATAGGTTAATCATATAGAGAGATCCCTCTCTGAAGTTGGAAGGGCTAGATCCTAGCTTCAAAAGTGGTTGGATAAAGTTACCTTTGTAGATTTCTTTTGTTTCAACCTCTAGGAAATTTACCAAGTGCTAATAGGCCATGCACTCAGTTTGTCTCAGAATCACATGATAATTAGCCCTATCATGCACCCTGGCCCTACTTTCATCATTGGTAGGTCACCTTGAACCCAACAATAGACATTTCATCATTGGTCGTTGACTAGGTGGTTTCCCTTGTGTTCGATGGAAAGAAATCTATTCACACATTGGGATTTGTGCTGTGTCTTGGATGCCATTAGCCTTATTGGTGGTTTCCTCACCTTTTTCAACAATTTTCATCATTGGCTACTATTCAGAGGGTATTTTTCATGTACTTCTTGCACTTGGCGCACACGAAAGACGCAAAGGGTTGTTGGTTCGTGAAATTGTTCTGGGTCCGATTTCCACCAAAACATGAAGCTCTTGCTTTGTACCTTGTGCTAAATGATGAAGGATTCCTTAATGCTCTCCTTTCAGCGGGTCTCTTTTCATCGACATCATCCCATTTATTCTGGAAATGAGGCCTGGATTCTTATGAGTTCCTTGAGGTTTGCAGTCATTAGTGGCAGGCTCTCTCGCCATCGACAGTTGGGAATACATTAATGTCTCCCGATCGATGGATTCTTCAAGTGTTCGACACCGACTCCTCTATTCACACTTGTAAGAATGTACTTGGTGCCTTGATACCTACTTTCATTATCAGTAGGATGTCTCACATTTCTTAACGGTATACATCAATGACCGGTAATCAAATGATATCTCATTGTGTTTGAACTCAACTCCTTTATTCACACAATGTAGACTTGCACCTTTCACAGATTGTTTAGAAGACTTGAAGACATCACTATGTGGTTGCAACTTTCCTGAGCTATTGCTTCCTTTTCATTGGACCAATACCTATATGACTTTAGTGATCACGGGAGATCAGATTGTACTCCATGGTATACAGATATCTTCAGATTGATTTTGAGACTGGTTTTACTGGGCCTTGTTTGTGACTATGACAGCTATTGGAATGTAACCAAATTATTATTTTCCTATTCATGGCCACAGACACTTCTTTGGTATATTTTTCACATGGATCTGTAGTGTATTCTTGGTAGCCATGTATGCAAAGTCAGTGTAGAATGTAATGAGAAATTGAGTTCGTCTAGATGGTATCTACCACTCCATTTCTAGGTTATTTATAATGTATTTCGACCATCACAGATACTCCTCTGACCTCACACATTAGGGGGTATATGTTAGAAAAAGATTTGCCTCACCCTATGCAATATTGCAAAGAGGGCCTTATTCCATTTCCCTATGAAGACTTACTTTCCCTTATTGATGAATCCAGAGACAAAAATAAATATTTTTCCACTTGTATGCACCTTGAAAGCTATACAACAAACGTATATGCTGGCTACTCCACTACATCTCGCATACATTGGGATTTGTGCCAGAAAAAATAAATTAAATGTCGGGTTTCCATGTCACAATAGGAGATCTCTGATCCTTGGCATTCCATGTACTAGAAATGTTCTGACTCAGCCCTTCAGTTGCATTTTGAAGGATATAAAGAAGTCAATTCTGAGCTATGGAAAAGGGGAGAGAATTCAACTTTGAGAGCAAAGTTACTCTAGAGAAATTATCACTTCATTATTGAGTCTGCATCCCTTTGTCCTTTAAGTCTGAACACAATGTTCAACCCCCAAGCTCTTCCCTTACTTATGGAGAACCTCTTTGTCTCCCTTATATGATCTTGCCTTTGGTGGAGGATTGAAGTGGTGGAGGCCTAGTTGGAAGGAACTCAGTTTCTTGGTTTTGAACCGTGCTGACATGGAAGTCTGTAATGTTTCACTTCTACTGATCATTTATTAATAGAAATACTCCTTTCCCATCCAATTGATATCTTGAAAATATATGTGTTATGATCCATGGGCATGTTTGTTTTGTATATTGATGGATTATTCTATATAATGTGATAACCTATTATATCATCACTGTATGCTTTCTCTTCTTGTTTGTTGAGAACTTGTTGCAAGTACAAAGCTTTGGGTCGAAGTGCTCAATGGTGGGCATCATCAAATGTTTGGATGAGGTAGGCCTCTTTCTTATCTCTCTTGCACATTATTCTATATAGAATATCTTGGAATTGAGTTGATTTCGACAGTCATACCTGTCTGTTGTGGTTCACCCTAGCCATAGAGAGATTTTACTCGTAACAATAACCCCTGGTGGGCAATCAACCAATGCTGAAGTGAACAAAACATAGCGACGCAGAAAACCTTCGACCATTAAACCTATGAAAGTCAGAGACTAGATTAGTGATAGTGCATGATGATAGATATCCACCCAAGACTAAACAAAAACCCTCCAACCAAACAACAGTGATAACAAAGAACTATAGTTCTAAATAAACTAATTCTGGTCTATAATATCCTCCTCCTTCGAAGACAACTTTATATATTGAGAAACCATAGCCACTGCCTCATATTCTGAAAGGAGTATTCAAGTGCTCTACCCATAATCTAAATGCTAGAGCCACTCTACCCCTTGTCAGAGGTTAGATTTGGAGGTATTCGAGATGTGTCCTTCACAGAGTAATGCCTTACTCTCTTCTCTAGGAGCTCTAAAACCTAGTGGCTCAAAGGTTATCGAATTTGACGTCACAAATGTTAAGCCTCACTTGACTTAACATGTGACTTTCCAAATCCATGTGGAGTATTCCAAGTATACCATCAAACGTGTGGTTGTTGATTAAGGTGTTTCTACGTGTGTGATGTCCCTAGCCTGTTGGAAAGATCTTGGTTCTCCTACTCTTTCCAATTCATCGAACATGTTGACTTATTTTGATGGTCATTCCTTCCGCCCTCACGAGATTCTCCCCACCTTTCCAGTCCAGTTAGGTGGGAATATGGTAGAGGTGGAAGTAGAGGTAGTTGATGCACCTCTTGATTATAACCTGTTGCTAGGTCGCAATTGGACTTATGCTATGATAACCTTCGTATCGTCTGTCTTTTGTATTCTTTGTTTTCATCATGAGGGGAATATCATGATGATCGATCAATTATCCTTTGTGTGCTCTAGTCCTAATGCATCTCTTGGATATTCGATCCCCATGATCGACAATTTTCAGCCAGCAGCTGAGAATATCAGTGTCGAAATGCATTCTTCCCTTATGGTTACTTTCAACTTCTCATCACTGAACCATCAAGTTTATGCCATGTCCAGTAGGCCCGTCTTGAATGAGAGGTCCATTCCTTTCCACACATCTTATTTTGATGATCCGTGGACCCTACCTTCCCCGAATGTTTCGTGTGAATATCATTCACATGCTGGGATGGCCATGCCACTATCGACAATAGAGATTGCATATCAAGCCATTGTCGTCTCTTCCACCGATCCCGATCCCGTTCCCTCATCGACAGACGCGGAGGATATTGTGTCTAGGCCCATGTGGACCACCTCATTTTCTTGTTCACATGATTTCCTTGATGGGATTTTTCCTTCGGATGAATCCATCATCGAATCCATGAATGGTTTTGACAAACCTTGGGATGATATGCATCATCGCTCTTATTTTCTCCCAGAGCTTGAAAGAATCGAACATGACAACTTTCGATCTACTTTGAGTGAGATAGTCGGTCACGTCATAGTTCCACTTAATACGTACAACATTTATGTTGAAGTAAACATGGCGAGTATTTCTCCTACCATCCATATCGACATCTCGCGTACCCCTGGTAAGGTTGAAATTGTAAATATTGGTGCAGATTGTTCGCCAGAATAAATCCTGATCTACACCAAACTCTTCAAGGAATTCTGAGATGTATTTGCTTGGTCCTATGAAGAGATGCTAGGGATCGACCCTCGTATTGTCGAACATGATATTAGAACTTATATGGATGCTAAACCTATTCGGCAATGTCTTAGAGCTGTAAATCCTCAAAAGGCCCCTGCTATTAAGGCAGACCTGGAGACGCTACTTAATGTTGGCTTCATCTACCTGATTCCTTTAACCGAATGGGTATCCAACCCCATTCCTATAGATAAGAAGCAAGGAACCATCCATGTATGTATGGATTTCCATGACCTGAACAAGGCCTGTTTGAAAGACAACTTCCCCACACCGTTCATCGATCATATTCTCGACGAGTATGCGGGAAGCAAAGTATTTTGTTTTATGGACGGATTTTCAGGATATAATCAAATTCAAATCAAACCCAAGGATCAACACAAGATGACATTTATTTGTCCTTGGGGTACTTTTTTATACCGGAAGATGCTTTTTGGCCTTAAAAACANTATCAGACTGTAATCTTTTTTGAAGAGATCTTCCATTAATAAAAAGGAGGCACTTTACAGGATTCTTGCGTGTGTTCACTGGTGATGTTTACTCTCTAAGTTGAATGTTATTCTTACTTCGTGATCATATTGTTTTCTGAAACTAATCTTTAAGAGTAACTAATGTTGCAGGATTTATCTTGGATACCCTGTTTCTGAATCGAAAGATTTTAGTGTTTATCTTCTGGTGTTTTCAATTAAGGAATTCTTAACTGCTTCTTAGTTGAATTTATCTTTCTCATCTTTTCTTCTGCCCATCATTTAAGCTACTAAAAGATCCAGTGAGTATATTATCTCTCCCTGTAGAAATCTTCCTTTGCGTTTCTGGTTTGTATCTCATTGTTTATTATAACACAGACCCCATAGCCCAATGGAGGTGTAGACTGTCTCAACCAATTCAAAAACACTTTGACAAAAAAACCTACCTATTTCTTTACCTAGCCTAATATTTGAAATTGGAAACATAGCTAAATCATATAGAGAGATCCATCTCTGAAGTTGGAAGGGCTAGATCCTAGCTTCAAAAGTGGTTGGATAAATTTACCTTTGTAGATTTCTTTTGTTTCAACCTCTAGGAAATTTACCAAGTGCTAACAGGCCATGCACTCAGTTTGTCTCAGAATCACATGATACTTTATCCCTATCATGCACCCTGGCCCTACTTTCATCATTGGTAGGTCACCTTGAACCCAATAATAGACATTTCATCATTGGTCGTTGACTGGGTGGTTTCCCTTGTGTTCGACGGAAAGAAATCTATTCACACTTTGGGATTTGTGCTGTGTCTTGGATGCCATTAGCCTTATTGGTGGTTTCCTCGCCTTTTTCAACAATTTTTATCATTGGATACTATTCAGAGGGTATTTTTCATGTACTTCTTGCACTTGGCGCACACGAAAGACGCACAGGGTTGTTGGTTCGTGAAATTGTTCTTGGTCCGATTTCCACCAAAACATGAAGCTCTTGCTTTGTACCTTGTGCTAAATGATGAGGGATTCCTTAATGCTCTCCTTTCAGCGGGTCTCTTTTCATCGACATCAGCCCATTTATTCTGGAAATGAGGCCTAGATTCTTATGAGTTCCTTGAGGTTTGCAGTCATTAGTGGCAGGCTCTCTCGCCATCGACAGTTGGGAATACATTAATGTATCCCGATCGATGGATTCTTCAAGTGTTCGACACCGACTCCTCTATTCACACTTGTAAGAATGTACTGGGTGCCTTGATACCTACTTTCATTATCAGTAGGATGTCTCACATTTGTTAACGGTATACATCAATGACTGGTAATCAAATGATGTCTCATTGTGTTTGAACTCAACTCCTTTATTCACACAATGTAGACTTGCACCTTTCACGGATTGTTTAGAAGACTTGAAGACATCACTATGTGGTTGCAACTTTCCTGAGCTATTGCTTCCTTTTCATTGGACCAATACCTATATGACTTTAGTGATCATGGGAGATCAGATTGTACTCCATGGTATACAGATATCTTCAGATTGATTTTGAGACTGGTTTTACTGGGCCTTGTTTGTGATTATGACAGCTATTGGCATGTAACCAAATTTTTATTTTCCTATTCATGGCCACAAACACTTCTTTGGTATATTTTTCACATGGATCTGTAGTGTATTCTTGGTAGCCATGTATGCAAAGTCAGTGTAGAATGTAATGAGAAATTGAGTTCATCTAGATGGTCTCTACCACTCCATTTCTGGGTTATTTATAATGTATTTCAGCCATCGCAGATACTCCTCTGACCTCACACATTAGGGGGTATATGTTAGAGAAAGATTTTCCTCACCCTATGCAATATTGAAGAGAGGGCCTTATTCCATTTCCCTATGCAGACTTACTTTCCCTGATTGATGAATCCAGAGACAAAAATAAATATTTTTCCACTTGTACGCACCTTGAAAGCTATACAACAAACGTATATGCTGGCTACTCCACTACATCTCGTATACATTGGGATTTGTGCCAGAAAAACAAAATTAAATGTCGGGTTTCCATGTCACAATAGGAGATCTCTGATCCTTGGCCTTCCATGTACTAGAAATGTTCTGACTCAGCCCTTCAGTTGCATTTTGAAGGATATAAAGAAATCAATTCTGAGCTATGGAAAAGGGGAGAGAATTCAACTTTGAGAGCAAAGTTACTCTAGAGAAATTATCACTTCATTATTGAGTCTGCATCCCTTTGTCCTTTAAGTCTAAACACAATGTTCAACCCCCAAGATCTTCCCTTACTTATGGATAACCTCTTTGTCTCCCTTATATGATCTTGCCTTTGGTGGAGGATTGAAGTGGTGGAGGCCTAGTTGGAAGGAACTCAGTTTCTTGGTTTTGAACCGTGCTGACACGGAAGTCTGTAATGTTTCACTTCTGCTGATCATTTATTAATAGAAATACTCCTTTCCCATTCAATTGATATCTTGAAAATATATGTGTTATGATCCATGGGCATGTTTGTTTTGTATATTGATGGATTATTCTATATAATGTGATAACCTATTATATCATCACTGTATGCTTTCTCTTCTTGTTTGTTGAGAACTTGTTGCAAGTACAAAGCTTTGGGTCGAAGTGCTCAATGGTGGGCATCATCAAATGTTTGGATGAGGTAGGCCTCTTTCTTATCTCTCTTGCACATTATTCTATATAGAATATCTTGGAATTGAGTTGATTTCGACAGTCATACCTGTCTGTTGTGGTTCACCCTAGCCATAGAGAGATTTTACTCGTAACAATAACCCCTGGTGGGCAATCAACCAATGCTGAAGTGAACAAAACATAGCGACGCAGAAAACCTTCGACCATTAAACCTATGAAAGTCAGAGACTAGATTAGTGATAGTGCATGATGATAGATATCCACCCAAGACTAAACAAAAACCCTCCAACCAAACAACAGTGATAACAAAGAACTATAGTTCTAAATAAACTAATTCTGGTCTATAATATCCTCCTCCTTCGAAGACAACTTTATATATTGAGAAACCATAGCCACTGCCTCATATTCTGAAAGGAGTATTCAAGTGCTCTACCCATAATCTAAATGCTAGAGCCACTCTACCCCTTGTCAGAGGTTAGATTTGGAGGTATTCGAGATGTGTCCTTCACAGAGTAATGCCTTACTCTCTTCTCTAGGAGCTCTAAAACCTAGTGGCTCAAAGGTTATCGAATTTGACGTCACAAATGTTAAGCCTCACTTGACTTAACATGTGACTTTCCAAATCCATGTGGAGTATTCCAAGTATACCATCAAACGTGTGGTTGTTGATTAAGGTGTTTCTACGTGTGTGATGTCCCTAGCCTGTTGGAAAGATCTTGGTTCTCCTACTCTTTCCAATTCATCGAACATGTTGACTTATTTTGATGGTCATTCCTTCCGCCCTCACGAGATTCTCCCCACCTTTCCAGTCCAGTTAGGTGGGAATATGGTAGAGGTGGAAGTAGAGGTAGTTGATGCACCTCTTGATTATAACCTGTTGCTAGGTCGCAATTGGACTTATGCTATGATAACCTTCGTATCGTCTGTCTTTTGTATTCTTTGTTTTCATCATGAGGGGAATATCATGATGATCGATCAATTATCCTTTGTGTGCTCTAGTCCTAATGCATCTCTTGGATATTCGATCCCCATGATCGACAATTTTCAGCCAGCAGCTGAGAATATCAGTGTCGAAATGCATTCTTCCCTTATGGTTACTTTCAACTTCTCATCACTGAACCATCAAGTTTATGCCATGTCCAGTAGGCCCGTCTTGAATGAGAGGTCCATTCCTTTCCACACATCTTATTTTGATGATCCGTGGACCCTACCTTCCCCGAATGTTTCGTGTGAATATCATTCACATGCTGGGATGGCCATGCCACTATCGACAATAGAGATTGCATATCAAGCCATTGTCGTCTCTTCCACCGATCCCGATCCCGTTCCCTCATCGACAGACGCGGAGGATATTGTGTCTAGGCCCATGTGGACCACCTCATTTTCTTGTTCACATGATTTCCTTGATGGGATTTTTCCTTCGGATGAATCCATCATCGAATCCATGAATGGTTTTGACAAACCTTGGGATGATATGCATCATCGCTCTTATTTTCTCCCAGAGCTTGAAAGAATCGAACATGACAACTTTCGATCTACTTTGAGTGAGATAGTCGGTCACGTCATAGTTCCACTTAATACGTACAACATTTATGTTGAAGTAAACATGGCGAGTATTTCTCCTACCATCCATATCGACATCTCGCGTACCCCTGGTAAGGTTGAAATTGTAAATATTGGTGCAGATTGTTCGCCAGAATAAATCCTGATCTACACCAAACTCTTCAAGGAATTCTGAGATGTATTTGCTTGGTCCTATGAAGAGATGCTAGGGATCGACCCTCGTATTGTCGAACATGATATTAGAACTTATATGGATGCTAAACCTATTCGGCAATGTCTTAGAGCTGTAAATCCTCAAAAGGCCCCTGCTATTAAGGCAGACCTGGAGACGCTACTTAATGTTGGCTTCATCTACCTGATTCCTTTAACCGAATGGGTATCCAACCCCATTCCTATAGATAAGAAGCAAGGAACCATCCATGTATGTATGGATTTCCATGACCTGAACAAGGCCTGTTTGAAAGACAACTTCCCCACACCGTTCATCGATCATATTCTCGACGAGTATGCGGGAAGCAAAGTATTTTGTTTTATGGACGGATTTTCAGGATATAATCAAATTCAAATCAAACCCAAGGATCAACACAAGATGACATTTATTTGTCCTTGGGGTACTTTTTTATACCGGAAGATGCTTTTTGGCCTTAAAAACACCGGAGCAACCTTTCAACGTGCCATGAATTTCACGTTTCATGATCTTAAGCACATAGTCAAAGCTTACCTTGATGACCTTGCTGCTCACTCTCATAAGAGAGAAGATCACGTTATTCACCTTTGGCTCATTATTATAGAATCCGTTTGAACCCTCAAAAATGCATCTTTTGTGTTAAGCCTGGTTGTCTTTTAGGTTTTCTAGTTTTTGAGACTGGGATCATGGTAGATCCGCTTAAGGTTGAGGCAATACTTCGGTTTCCTCCCCCATGCACAATTAGACAACTTCATGGTCTACAGGAGAATGCCAACTTTCTTCATAGGTTTATAGTGAACTATGCCACTATCATTAAAGGTTTCATGCATCTTTTGATGAAGGACACCCGTTTTATCTGGGATGAGTGAACCCATGATTCCTTTGATGCTTTAAAGAAAGATTTAGTGTTGGTGCCTCTATTGAAGCCTCCCAACTACAATAGATATTACTTGCTTTATATCACTGCGTCCGAGGATACAATTGGTATGGTTCTAGTTCAGAATGATGATGAGCTCCATGAGCATGCCATTTACTATCTTAGTCGAACTTTACTCGGTCCTAAGCTCAATTACACTCACATTGAAAAGTTAGATCTGGCTGTTGTTCACACAGTCCAATGTTTGTTTCATTATATATTACTTTGTAAGATTAAGGTGATTGTTGATGTCAATCCATTTCAATACGTCCTTACCCGACGTATCATAGGGGGAAAATACAATAAATGGATTGTCATTTTACAAGAGTTTGATCTCGATTTCTCTTCCATTAAATCCAAGAAATCCCTAGTCTTTGCGGAGTTGATATCTGATTTTCCATGATTAGATGAGGACATTATCCATGTTGATTCGTTTGTGGACATAATTTTTTTTCTTGTCTCGTCACCTGACCCCTTGTATGGAGACATCGTGCTCTATCTTTAGACTTTGAATTTCCCTCAGCATCTCTCACGAGATGACCGATGGCATATAAGGTACCAAGCTAAGAAATATAATATCGTCGGTGACACTTTGTATCACCGAGGAATAGATGATATATTGCATCGTTATTTAACTCACAGATAAGCTGAGTATGTTTTGAACAATTGCCACAGTGGGGCTTGTGGTGGTCATCTATCTAGGCTTGCGACAACCCAAAAAATTTTGCGAGCCAGTTATTTCTAGCCTACTATCTTTAAGGATTGTGTTGAAGTGGTTAAGAAGTGTCACCCCTGCCAGGTGTTCACCAAGAAAATGCGCTCGCATCCAGCCCCTCTTCATCCAGTCATTATCGTCGGTCCCTTCACCAAGTGGGGGGTGGACTTCATGGATTGCAATTGTTAAGCCCTAATATTGGCTCATTACCCCTTAATTGGGGCATATTATATTATTAATTTTATTTTATTTATGTCATCTTTAGCCCATTAGTTGTAATTATACCTCCTAGTCTCCTATATATACCAAGGAGACATTTTCATTTTGAATCATCTTGTACTTGAACATTTAAGTGGGGCAAAAGGAGGTTTCCCCCTCGAAGAGGCTTATTATCTGAAATTGTCTCTTTTTCAAGGTGTTGAGTACTTTTTCTGAGGATTTTCTATGCTATATTGATATTTGGTTCTTAACATATGGTATCAGAGCTCAAGGTCTTGGGGTTTCGCTGCTACATATGAGAAACCTTGGAATTTTCAATATAATTTTTTTTCTACAATGTTTCAGAAGGAAGGGCTTGGAGGATATTTATTATATGGATCAAGGTACGTTGGGTTAAAAATTCAGCTCCTGAGTCCTTATACTTTCGGAGATACAACCTATACAAGATAGGGTTCTGGAATCATCCTAAACCGAGTCATTGCGGA
>JZKD02S1758648.1:36982-69315 GCA_000966675.3 Picea glauca | reverse complement strand
ACCTCCAAAATAGCATTTTCGAAGGCCTGTTGTTCTGCATCTTCAGCTTCTTCACTTACTTTTGTTTGATTGAGAAGAAAGAGTTCCTGCTCTTCTTGGGTAAGGAAAATAGCTTTGTTGTCATGAATGCCCATGAGATTGATATGAGTGTCCTCCAATTCCTCAATCACTTCCTCCCCTTCATTAGCATAGTTTTCTTGTAGAGGAGGTTTGATCTACTGATCTGGACCCCTCTACTCTCTTTGATCCCTAGGATCTCTCTGTCTGATTTGAGGAGGGTTTCTCCTAAAGTTAGGGTTCCGAACCTGGGGAGCTGGTGGGTTTTCTCTTGGAGGATTTCTGTCTGACACGGTAAGTCTTTCCATCATTATTTCCACTGCTCTGGTCAAAGAATCCAATTTGGAATCTATGGTCGACGTGGAAGGTTCTTCTTTAATTGTGACTCTCCTTTTTGACCTCTGTCGTGCCCTTTTTGCCAATAGATTGACCTCCGCACTTATAACACTTTTCTACATGTCTTCCAAGGTGGTAGAATTTCTTTCTCTTATTTGGTATGACATATCGACATCAAAACCATCAAGGAATTTTATCAACACCAGGCCCTGTGGAGGTTTGATTTTAGATGGAATTGCATTGTACAGATTATTGAAATGGGTGCAATAATATTGTACCCTCTCACCTTGATTTCTTCTTATATTCTTGTATTCTGACAATATTTGGAGAGGGTTTTTCTTTACCTCCCATCTGTCCAGAAAAATCCTTTGGAAAGCGACAAGGTCAGGGACTGAGGTGGTAGGTAAAGCTTTGTACCATTTCTTGATGTCACCTATCAAACTTTGGGAAAACAATCACATTTGAACGCCAACCTCATCAACTTCTTGCAGGTCAAAATAATCATTCATTTTGTCAACATGTTGTTGGGCGTTTAAAGGTCATGTTGCATCAAACTGTGGAAGTCTTGTTTGATAGTCTTGGGGCATGGCATGTAGCAGTGCATCCAACACCAAAGGAGCATATCGAGCTGCCATGATGGGTGGAGGGGGTGGGACAACAACCTGGATGATCAGCGAGGTAGCGACTGAAGACGAGGACGAGGAGGGGCTGGATAGTGTTGAGGGAGTGATTTGTGGTTTAGTCGTGGGAGACAAGACTTCGGGGGTTTGGGGTTGCAGAATAGTTGGGTCAAAGATGATTCCATTCACAAAGTTGTCGGACCATGTTCTAACCAGGCTTTGCTGTGGAAAGGTATTGAGATCAAGGTTTTGAGAGATAACAGGTTTCCCTGAAAAGGACAGGGACTTATGAAGGGGAATATGACTCACTGAACTTGCAATTAAGGTCTTTCTCCTGAGCAACTGTTCGGGGTTATCTATCACTATCATGGTTTCTGGGTCTGGATGAGATCGAGTATGAACTTTCTTGGGAGCCAGAACTCTTTTTGGTTTTTTATATATATATATTTTAATTTTATGAGTCTGAAAATAATATATACAAAGTTTGATCAACCTCTAAACATTACTTTCTTCTCAAATTTGAACGTTCTTTTTAGGGGAAAGAAAATGTGAAATTATCAATTTTTAGTTCTATCCCCAGTATGGTCGCCACTATGTTAGCACTTGGTAAATTTCCTAGAGGTTGAAACAGAAGAAATCTACAAAGGTAACTTTATCCAACCACTTTTGAAGATGGGATATAGCCCTTCCAACTTCAGAGAGGGATCTCTCTATATGATTTAGCTATGTTTCCAATTTCAGATATTAGGCTAGGTAAAGAAATAGGTAGGTTTTGTTGTCAAAGTGTTTTTGAATTGGTTGAGACAGTCTACACCTCCATTGGGCTATGGGGTCTGTGTTATAATAAACAATGAGATACAAACCAGAAACGCAAAGGAAGATTTCTACAAGGCGAGATAATATACTCATTGGATCTTTTAGTAGCTTAAATGATGGGCAGAAGAAAAAATGAGAAAGATAAATTCAACTAAGAAGCAGTTAAGAATTCCTTAATTAAAAACACCAGAAGATAAACACTAAAATCTTTCGAGTCAGAAACATGGTATCCAAGATAAATCCTGCAACATTTGTTACTCTTAAAGATTAGTTTCAGAAAACAATATGATCACGAAGCAAGAATAACATTCAACTTAGAGAGTAAACATCACCAGTGAACACACGCAAGAATCTTGTAAAGTGCCTCCTTTTTATTAATGGAATATCTCTTCAAAAACGATTACAGTCTGATAGCGTCAGGGTGTGAAGATCAATAACCCTCAATAATTCAAAAGGTGAAGTATTTATAACTCAAATTAAAAACATTCCTGTCATAACTGAATCAGGACGTGCTAATTCTATTTTTAGCCTAACTAATTTAACAAATCTTATAGATTTCAAAACTGCTTGATGACTTGGTTAAACTGCACGCTGAATTTCTGGGTAGACCGTTGATGAAGCCTTTGCACGACCTCATCTGACTGGACAGGTGACTAGACCTAGACAACTCATCTGCTAATCGAGCAGATCGCAGAGTTCCCCCCATCGGAGATGACTAGGCACAATGACTTTGAGCAGTCTTCAATACACTTCGTCCATTTCTGTATACTTGGTGAATGTAGGCTTAGTGAGGAATATGTATCAAATATCGTGTTGGATACTGATGTCCAACAGAAGGGCATCCAAGAATTCTTTGCCAGTGATGCTCCCTTGTATGCCTACAAACTTTGAACTATCCTTGGACACCTCAGCCAATCTCTTCTTGTAATCCGGAAGTGTCATCGGTTTATCATTAATAACCTTCAAACCAGGTAGACCTTTCTTTTGGAGAGCCTCAATCTTATTGAAGAACCTTTGTACTCCCTGTTCCATGATTTGAACTTTTTCTTCTAGTTGAAGCATTAATCCTCTCTTGGTCAAAACTCTTTTGACCTCAAGGATGGTCTCTGTTTTGTCTTCTATCTTCAGCTCTTCTAGCTCTTCTCTGGTCTTAGAATTGAGGAATTTTATGATATCATTTGCCTGAGTTGGTCTATCTCCCAATTCTACTCTGATCTTCTCAATGGCTTCTTTGCTCCTCTGTACCAACTCATTCTGCTCAAACATAATTTGGATCATGGGCCATATCTCATTTATGGACTTTGTGATGTCTGTCCATACATTCTCTTTGACCTCAACCAAAGTCTTCCCTGCCATTGTTTGCCTTCGAAGCTGCTGTAACTCCTACTTGAGTTGTTCTGTTACCTGCTTTTCTTTAGAGAGATTGGTCTGGAAAGAAGTTTTGAGTTCCTGGAGGTTCTCAACTTCCTTTTTTCAGCCTGTTGATCTCTGTCTCCTGCAGGTTCATCTTTTCCATGGATTTGGCGAGGTCTGTTGTTCCTTCTTGTGATGTCAATGGAGTTGCGGAAGGGATTGTTGTCAATGTTGTTGTGCTTGATCCTGAAATCGGAATGGCACTCAATGGAATGAATTCCATTGGCTTCATCTGATCCTTTTATTTTAATAATCTCTCCATCTTAGCTTCCATTTCTTTGAGCTGTGTATTCTGCTCCATGAGCAACTTGAGCATTTCATCCTTCTCGCCTTCTTTCTCTTCTATCTCCTTCGCCTGTGAGTCCTCTGTGGGTGGGAGCTTCAGTTGTTTCCTCAAGGAGGCAATGTCTGCATTCTTCTTCTTTATCATCTCCTCTGCATCTTTGATGTTCGAAGGATCATAGCCGATCTTGAGGACCAGCTCCTCCAAAGTCTTGATTCTATTGTCCTTCGCAAAGGATGATATCTTCTCCAGCTTGAGCTGCGTTTGAGCATTGTTGAGCGACACCTGCAATTTGGCTGCAGAAGCAGAAGCATGCACCAATGTATGGAATACCATCTCCCCTGTCTGTTTGTGCAGATCCATCTGATCTGCTGGGTGCACGTCCTTCGTATGGAATTCGAAGGTGGCCCTCTTGTAGTCTGTGATCACCTTGGGGTCTGGTACCTGCGCCTGGAGGAAGGCCATGTGCATCCTTAATTTTTCTGTGTCAAATGCAGACAACAACCTATGCTACACAGTCGACGTCTTCTTTTGAAACTAAGCATAAGTACTGCTGGTAAGGGTCTGATTCTTTTTCTTAATCAGTTTGTACTTCTCAAAAATGCTCAACTTGGGCCCAGTCTTGCCTGGCTGAGAGTCCAGTGGAGAGTCTAAGGATTTCCTTGGCATTGTTGGGGTGATGTCCTTATGTAGGCTTGAGCCGAAAGGTGGGATGACATATTTGACCACTGTGGTAGGCGGGGCTTCTTTCTCCCCCGTAGGGCAAGGAACTGAAATTGTCTTGGGCCTCTTCGTGTGCAACTGGAAATCTTCGGATGACACCTCCGTGACAGGTGGAGGTAATTCTTGTCGAGGCCTTTTTTCCTTAGGGACCTGCGGTGTGGTCGTTGGTGGCACAGTGGTCAAGGGAACCTGTTGTTCCACTTCGACCAAGGTGTCAGGCACCCACACAGTCTGCTTGGCGAATTTCTCAATTTCGGGCTTAGCTTCATGAACGTATGGGATGTTTTTGTTCTTCACCCAAATTTCTAAGATGATCCCGCAAGGATCATAATGCCATGGGAAGCTTAAGAAAAACTTCATCTCTCTCAACATCCGGTCCGCTTCTTCTCCTGTGCCACGACTGTTGCAGATGAAGGATCCAATCTGCCCCTTGATTCTAAGTTGCTGCTTTTTCTTCAGGGATATAAAATGGATGTCATCTGAATTCATGATCTGTCTTATATAATCTAACGCAAAGATTCTTACCGGCACATACTTTGGTAGCTTGTAGGGTGCCAACTCGCACCCAAATACTTTGATCTTGGTGTGGTTTTGATACAGGTACCAATCCTCGGTCTTTGTGTTGTCCGAGAGATGCAGGATTCTCTGGACTTTGTCGTTTATTTGAGGCTCGGGCCTGCCGCTCAACATGCTTACCACAGGGTGGTAGAACAGATCGATGAATTCCTTGAAACTATATTCTGTGGATTTATGCTTCAGCAAAGAGGTCCATGCTATGACTGGTTGAGGCCTTCCATTTGCATCCATTTTCTGCATGGAAAAACTAAATTTATCTGCTTGATTGAAAACAAACATGTAGGCCAGTATAGACGAGTATCTGAACATGCCTTCCATGCCAAAATTCATGAACTATTCGTGAATATTGTCTGCCAAGAAGATGTTGAAATCGAACTGGGTGGTGGGATTTTCATCAGTGGAGAAAATGGATAGAAAACCTAGAATGGGCTCATCTACCCACTGGTCGGAATAGTACCCTAGAAAAGCATAAAGGGAAGAAATGACCTGGTTACCCTTAGTGGAGAACATGGACGACGGATAAGGGGGATTTGTGGAAGGGAATTGAGCGGAGGTGGGAAGGAAAAGCTAAAATATTTGAGCTCTTTGGGGAAAAGTCATCTTCTGATACAACTCTGTAAGGATTTCCAGGTTGAAAGGAGATGCAGAGTCGACACGGGGGATTTGCATCATCTGGTCTATGTCTTCGGGCGTGATGAGGAACAGGTGTCTCCGGATGAGGAGACGACGGCCCTCTATTCGGGAATATAGTGAGCTTGGCATTTAAGGGCGGATTCAGGAAAATGGTGGATCTGGGGAAAAAGGTAAAGGGGTAAATTGGACTCTCAGAGTCCAATTTCATCGCTCTGGTCCAGGAAAACCTCCCTGAGCCATGACTGGAGGTATGAGAAATTGAAATCACATTGGGTATCTGCGATCAATCGGTCTTTGTCGACCAGTGGTATCTTGTCCAGGTTGACAGGAGGCCAGAGAAAAGGATTTTCCTCTTCTTCTGTTTGTCTGGGCTTTGGCGCCATTTTTGCAACAGTACCTGCAATAAAAAAAAAGTTAGTGGGGTCGACTGACTGTGGATGAAGACGCCAGGATGTAACGGAGGAGCAATCGATGAGTTTCTCTGGTGCGACGGATGAATAGCGAAAGTAGGTGAAATAACGGTAGTTTTATTTAAAATGGGGTCGGTCGGGCGCGGGAGACAGGTCAGCTAGATAACGGATAGGTTATCCAGTGATAAATGAACAACGGGCCACTTGGGGGTGAGATGGAAGGTAACGGTGGCTGAAAAATATGAAAGAGTGATGTGGCAGCTAGGGATTGGAGGTAAAAGTCGCAATAAGGGGTTGGTCATGAGTGAAAGGGGGTAGGGGACTAACAACAGTTATGGGATGGGACATAACTCAGGAACAAGTGGAACCAGTGGAAGATGACGTCCATGAGTGACGGGGGGATGTCAGATAGAATATGGTGACAGGACTTTGGGACCAATAGATTTATGCCACATATGAAAAAGGGCCCGCCAGAGGGAGATTACCATTCCGGACCCCCCCCTCGGTTAAAAGAAGATCATCCGGGGGGGTCCAAAATCCATTGTGAGCCATTGATCTGCCCGCCTGTTTCTGAGCCATAGCTCCAAGCACGCTCTTTATCACTCATTCCGGACCCCCCCCCCTCAGTTAAAGGCAGAATGGACGGGAGGGGGGTCCGTAATCCAATCTGGGCCATTGATTTAAGCACTCGTCCCTGGGCCGTCCAGATGTGCACAAAGCTTATTATCGATTCCAGACCCCCCCGGCTAAAAGCAGAACGGTCGGGGGGGTCAGAAATTCTCTGTGCACCGTAGATATGGGTGTCGCGATCAGGACTGTCGAAATGTGCAGGGAGCATAAAATGGGGAGCGGAGAACACATGTGCTGGGAAAATTTAGGTTAAAATCGTTTTTATGGTTTTTTCCCCACATTTTTGAATAAACACCACCAAGGGACTTCAACCAAACTATCTTTTAAGCATTTGACACATGGTGCAACACTTACATCAAGCTGGATTTATTGGAACGAAGCAACAGTGCCACTAACCTAGTTTCCTATGACAGTTAACCCAGATTAAACTGTTGGGTTAAGAAATTACTCTACCCTAGGGCTATCTAGCGAGGATTAGACAGTCTGGCCAGATTTATTCACTAATCTAACCTAGACACTTTGGCTAAGATTAAACTGTCTAGCCAAATTCATTCACTACCCTATCAACATCAAATTTAAAAGAACTTGGCCATGCTTGAAAGGTATGGACCGAGTTACTGTTATTGCATGGGGCTTTTATTGCAATTCTTTTATGCCCTCTTTTATTTTCTTTTTCTTTTTCCTTTTCTTTTTTCTTTTTCTTTTTTCTTTTCTTTTTTCTTTTTCTTTTCTCTTTTTCTTTTCTTTTTTCTTTTTTCTTTTTTTTCTTTTCTTTTTTCTTTTTCTTTTCTTTTTTCTTTTCAAATTATTTGCAGAATGAAAAATCATTTGTAAACAAAAGTACTAGAGACAGATAATATCCCAGTCACCAGTTGATTCCCATAACTTATGGGGTGATAACATGGCCAACATGAAAAGTCAATATTTTTTAGGAGTGGTCGACACAGGCTGATAGAATTCATTTGAACAAGAGAATGAGGCATATGGTACACTCTGATAGCATAGACTCAATTATGTAACCATGAGATGCAGGAGGCATCAATAATGTTCTCTATAGGAACTGAAAGAGTAACCAGTTAGTAGAGAAGAATGTGTAACGAGATCAGCTTCCTAAGGCCATGCTAAACCCAAAATTATGGTGACAAATGGACTCAATAACTTTGTGCTCTATTTAAAGGCGAAATGACTGCTGCCAAATATAATATAGTACTCCCTTCCTACCCATCTTTTTTTGTTTTTTCATAACAAACAAATGCTATGATATAGAGGAGGAAATGAGTGTCGCAAGTAATAAAAACTAGTTCCAGCAGTGGAACATACCTATGCTCAATGCAGGGAAGTGCATGTGGGAGATGGACACTCGGGCAATATTTTGTCCTAGGTATAGGGTGTCAAATTGAGAAGGATATAAACAAGGCTTTGCTTGGTTGAGGATGCAAAATTGCTGAGGCAAATGATTTATAACGCAAAGAGAGAACCGGATATAGGCTCAATACTGCAAGTAGGGGCATGAGATGCAATCACAACTTAATGACAAAAAATGTCCTTTTTTATGTCTTTTAGTCTACTTGGTGTGAAAAATTGATAAACTTGTGCCAAGTAGATGTCTTTTCAAATCCAATTTACGAGTGTGAAAATGACAAGTTCACTCGGTGATCTTTTTTATTTTTGGTAACGAGTTGGAAAAGATCTTAACTAAGACTCATGATCTTTCAAATCCAATTTAACGAGTGTGAAAGGGAAAAATCACTCGGAAATATTTTCTCTTTTTAAAGACGAGATGGAAAAGATCTTAAATTAAACTCGTTTGGGAGTCCACGAGGTAAAAGGTCGTATGTTTATTGATGAGAAATGAGGCTCAACATAAACTTAAGTACACGTTGTGAGGGACTCCCGAACCTGATGAAAAAATCTTTGTATGGGTGCCAAATGCAGTAGGGGATCTAACTAGGGAACCCATGTCTGGTAAGTTTCTACCACTTGATAATGACACGACATTATAGCAAACGGAGGATTATGTGTTGCAACAAATGGGTTCTTACCTAGGGAATAAAGAGTGACAGTTATAGGATAATGCTAAAAATGCATAACAGAGTGGATACATATCCTATATGCTGGGTAATGAACATACCTGCCCAAGGTGACAAACGATCAATAAAGTACTGAAAACTGCAAGAATCCCAGGTTAAAACTGCAAAAACCAACTCGATCCACATTTGTATTAGTCCATTAGGTGAAAAAAATGGTTTAAAATATAGAAAGTGGGTAAAAATGATTTATAAATAGTAATAAAATCAGATATTACTATACCATTTTGATTTTTTACCCAACTAGTGCAAATTGGACAAAAATTCCTCCAAGATTCAAACGACGATTGCAGGAGCATCCGGAAACGAAATCACGAGCCGTTTGAATCAGGTAATTCTTGATATCTTACTCTTCAATTTCAATGGATTACATTTTTTAATTTGGTTATAGGTTTTTATTTATTTAAATCACAAAGAACAAATTTCGATGTATGTGGTCTTTATGTGATTAGGTTGTGTATACGACGAGGTATACACTCTTGTATTAACTATAGGAGACATATATTGATCCCTACACATGAATGTGTGTAAATGAAGCCACGTACAGGCACGCAAATGACCAAAATGAAGGGTTCTAACTCATAATTGTTTTTTTTTTTACAGGATGGTGCTTGAATGGCGAGAAAGGTAACATGAGGATGTTGATGCCACTGTAGATCGATATTTGTGGGCCCAAATGGCCTTTAATAAATGTGGTTTATATAATTTTTGGGTGCTCAAAGGAATGAGAACCCAAGTGAGGCTGTTGGAGATGTTGGTGGGTTACTGGGGACCTGATGGCGAGAGCTTCAATCTCGATGGGAAACCATTGAGAATTGAGGTAGAGGACATTTACTTTTTGACTGGTCTATCACACCAGGGGAAGGTTGTGAACCTCAAGTCATGGAGAGTAGGTCGCAGGATGAATATAGAAGAATATATCGACACCCATTATGTAGCAGGGAATCCTAAGGTAGGGAGCCAAGTCCCTATCCGGGCAATAAAGAACCTCAATCTGAAGATCATTGTCCTAGTTTTGACCAAGATCATAGGTTCATCCTCGCTACACTATGCATCGAGGCCACTCATGTTTTATGCAGTGCAGTGTGAGAGACCCACAGTGTATGATGGGTGTACCTCACTTCTGGCCAATATGAAGAGCTAGTTGATGGAGTGTAAACAAGGAGGGTAAAAGGAATTTCGGTTTTGCCTCCATCTTGTGTAGTTTCTTTTTCAAGCGGGTTCCAGGTTTGGGAACTAGAGTAGAGATTATTCCATAGGGACCTCACGATCCATCCATGGCACGATGGACCGAGGTGATGAGGCGGAAGAGAGGAGGCAGGGTTCCAACACCTTACAACGAGGACTTATTCTACTGGTGGTGGTGACAGGTCATCGCTCTGGATGACTATCCTTAAGAGGGGTTGACTTTAAAGGGTATCCATACATGCCACTTCAACCAACATTCACCTATGGTGACATATGACAAAAAGTTTTTACATATTTCATTTTTTTTGTATTTTTGTATAATTGGGACAAAAATGTTTTTGCATGGTGCTTAAGTATTGACTAGACATTTGTGTGTCGCAGACGTGGGAACACGATGGCCAGAGTGTTTCCCTCGTCATCGATGGAGGAACCAGGGAGACAAACCAGTGGGAGGAGAAGCCGAGAGGGTGTTACAAAACGTGTAAGGAAACCTATCGCATATGACTCACAGGATACCCATTGTCCAGGTAGAGGATCTACCTGAGGCCATGCAGTGACAGGTGGTTGGTGTACCTAGGGCATGGGTACGACTATTTTGGTGTCTCGCAAACGTCATGGTTTGCTACCATGACACACATATGACACCATAGGCATAGATGTCGCGGGATATTATGCTATCGGTTGTATATGTATTAAGGGTGTTAGCCCCATTTTGTACTATAAACACCATATTTTTTGAAATATATAAAGAGGGATATTCGACTTTACTTATATTTTACAATGTGTACATTGGTTAGATGGTTTTCTTTTTAATTATGTGACAAATCCCAATCTAAAACATAGTTAGCATAAGCATGAGATACATGATTAGAACTCTTAGGAATATGATAATATGTAATAAAATCAATTTGTCATTCTAAAATATGTACCCGTAGGAATCGTCGGAGTAAAGTAGGATCACACACGTTGTAACGGTCGTTCAACTGACATACTACTAACTGGGAATCCAGGAGAACTTCTAACGAACGAATGCCATGTGAGATAGCATCACGTAAAAGTTCTATAACAATGCTATAGTTGTCCACATTATTCGTGGATGGCCCTAGGAAAACTCCTCCTAAAGACACTAGTAGACCCTCGGGCAAATAAACCACCCAAGCGGTGGAAGCCAAGTTCCATGTATGACAACTGGCCCCGTCTGCAAATCCTAAGTAGACTGACAACTCCATTGACATCTGTCAACCAAGTGAAAACTCGATAAGAAAATCGAAGACGAAAAATGAAAGAGATCAATACACTAAATTACATTAGTATACAAAGAGTTCCGCCCAAGTCTGGGGCTCAAGCATAGTATATTTTCAAGTAGAGCCCATTTCTAGGCTCGACCAACTTATTCCCTTCATAATCTTCTAACTCATAGGCTCCTTTTTATAAAACACGTCGCATGATGTAAGGACCGTGCCACATGGGTTTAAAATTTCATGTCCCCCAACTGTTCTTTGCCTTGATCATATAAGAGGACCAAGTCACCGTCAGTGTACAGTCGAGGACAGACAAACTTATCGTACTGGAACTTGACACATCGCTTGTTCACCTCGATAGTCATAGAGGCATATTGACGCTACTCATCAAGACTCTCTAGGTATACAAGGCGTCGCTCAAGATCAGAGGTGTCAGGTAGGAGCACGACTTCCAACTTAAGAGAAGGGATTTCAGATTCAATGTTAATATCGACTCCACACTATGTACTAACTGGAAAGTGGAAAATCTAGTGGCAGTCTTGACCATGGTTCGGTATGCCCATAGTGTAGGATATAGAAGGATGTGTCAGTCAGATTTACTCTAACTGACATTTTTTTGCAAAATGGTCTTGAGAGACTTGTTGACGACCTCTACTTTCCCATTTTCCTAGGGGTAATAAGGAGAAGAATGACCATGTTTGAACCCCAACTTAGTTGCTAGTTCTTCCATCATCTCATTCTGAAAGTGACTTCCATGGTCACCGGCAATCTCACTTGGGATACCGAACCGAGCGATAATATGATTGAATACGAATAAGGTTGTAGTCTTCCCATCGGATTTAACAATAGGCATGGCCTCAGCCCACTTAGTAAAGTATTCAGCGACCACAATAATGTGTTGATTCCCCCCATCCAAAGTTGGGTTGCAATAGACGAAGTCCACACCCCACTTGGTGAAGGGACCGGTGGTAATGACTAGATGAAGAGGGGCTAGATGCGAGCGCATTTTCCGAGTGAACACCTAGCAAGGGTGACACTTCTTAACTTCTTCAACACAATCCTTAAAGATAGTAGGCCAAAAATAACCGTCTTGCAAAAAATTTGGGGTTGTCGCAAGCCCAGATAGATGACTACCACAAGCCCCACTATGGCAATCGTTCAGAACAAACTCAACTTCTTTGTGAGTTAAACAATGATGCAAGATATTGTATATTCCTTGGAAATACAAAGTGTCACTGAAGATAATATATTTCTTAGCTTGGTACCTTATACGTCGTCGGTCATCTCATGAGAGATGCTGAGGGAACTTCAAAGTTTGAATATAGAGAACAATGTCTCCATACCAGGGGTCAGATGACGAGACAAGAAAAATTTGTTCGTCCGCAAATGAATCAACATGGATAACGTCCTCAACTAATCTTGGAAAATTGGATATCAACTCCGCAAAGACTAGGGATTTATTAGACTTCATGGAGTGAAATTGAGATCAAACTCCTATAAAATGACAATCCATTTATTGTATTTTCCCCCTATGATATGTCGGGTAAGGAAGTATTGAAATGGATTGACATCAGCAATCACCATAGTCTTACAAAGTAATATATAATGATGCAAACGCTGGACTATGTGAACGACAACCAAAGATAACTTTTCAACGTGAGTGTAATTGAGCTCAGGACCGAGTAAAGTTTGACTAAGATAGTAAATAATGTGCTCATGGAGTTCACATCCTCTTGAACTAGAACCATACCAATCATATCCTTGGACGCAACAATATAAAGCAAGTAATCTCTACTATAGTCGGGAGGCTTCAGTAGAGGCTCCAACACTAAATATTTATTTAAAGCATCGAAGGACTCATGGGCTTGCTCATCCCAGATAAAATGGGTGTCCTTCTTCAAAAGACGCATGAAACTTTTAGTTATAGTGGCATAGTTCACTATAAACCTACGAAGAAAGTTAGCTTTCCCCTGTAGACCTTGAAGTTGTCTAATCGTGTGCGGGGGAGGCAACCGAAGTATTGCCTCAACCTTAATCCAATCTACCATGATCCCAGTCTCAGAAACTAGAAAACCTAAAAGACAAGCAGACTTAATGCAAAATATGCATTTGTGAGGGTTCAAACGGATTCTATAATAACAACATATTTCAAAAACAAGTCGAAGGTGAATAACGTGATCCGCTCTCTTACGAGAGTGAGCAGCAAGATCATCAAGGTAATCTTCGACTATGTGCTTAATATCATGAAACGCAAAACTCATGGCACGTTGAAAGGTTGCTTTGGCGTTTTTAAGGTTGAAGGCATCTTTCGGTATGAAAAAGTACCCCAAGGAAAAATAAATTTCGTCTTATGTTAATCCTCGGGTTTGATTTGAATTTGATTATATATTGAAAATTCATCCATAAAAGAAAATATTTCTCTTCCCGCACACTCATTGAGAATCTGATCAATGAAGGGTGTAGGGAAGTTGTCTTTCGGACCAGCCTTGTTCAGGTCACGAAAACACATACATACATGGATGGTTCCTTGATTTTTATCTATAGGAACGGGGTTGGATACCCATTCGGTTAAAGGAAATAGGTATATGAAGCCAACGTTAATTAGCTTCTCCACCTCTGTCTTAATAACAGGGGCCTTTTGAGGATTTATAGCTCTAAGATGTTTTCGAACAGGTTTAGCATCCAGATAAGTTCTAATATCATGTTTGAAAATACAAGGGTCAATTCCCGGCATCAAAAGTTGTCTTGTTCGATTCTTTCAAGCTCTGGGAGAAAATAAGAGTGGTGATGCATATCATCCCAAGGTTTGTTGGAACCATTCATGGCTTTGATGATGGATTCATCTGAAGGAAAAGTCCCATCAAGGAAATCATGTGAACAAGAAAACGAGGTGGCCCACATGGGCCTAGACACAAGATCCTCCTCGTCCGTTGGTGAGGGAACATGATTAGGATCGGCATATTTGTTGTCAATAGTGGCATGGCCATCCCAGCATGCAACTTCTCTTCAAAAGACAAATTTGGGGAAGGCGGGGTCCATAGATCATCAAAATAAGATGTGTGGAAAGGAATGGACATCCCAGTCGAGACGAGCCTACTAGACATGGCATAAACTTGATGGTTTGGTGCCGAGAATTCAAAAGTACCCATAAGGGAAGAATACATTCCAACACCAATATTCTCAGTTGTCGACTGAGAATTGTCGATCACGGGGATTGATTATCCAAGAGATGCATTAGCACTAGAACACGCAAAAGATAACTAATCGATCATCACGATATTCCCTTCATGAGGAAAACAAATAATACAGAAGATGGACGATACGGAGGTGATCATAGCATAAGTCCAATTGCGACCTAGTAATAGGTTATAATCAAGAGGTGCATCAACTACCTCTACTTCCCCCTCCACCCTCTTCCCACCTAACTGGACTGGAAATGCAGGGAGAATCCCGTGAGGGCGGAAGGAATGACCATCAAAAGAATTCAACATGTTCGATGATTTGGAAAAATTTGGAAAACCAAGAGCTTTCTAATAGGCTAGGTACATCACACACGTAACAGTGCCTTCATCAACAACCGCACGTTTGATGGTATACTTGGAATACTCCACATGGATTTGGAAAGACAGATGGTAAGGTAAGCGAGACTTAACATATATGACGTCAAATTTTATAACCTTTGAGCCAATGGATTCTAGAGTTCCTAGAGCAGAGAATAAGTCATTCCTTTGTGAAGGACATGTCTTAAGTACCTCCAAAGATGACATCGCACAAGGGTTTTGACCCAGGTCCTCAACAATAGAGTAGTTAAGGTCGACTCTAGAATTTGGATTATGGGTAGAGCGCTTGAATACTCCTTTCGAAATACGAGGTGGTGGCTCTGGTTTCTCAATCTTTAAAGTCATCTCCGGAGGAGGAGGATATTCTAGACAAGAATTAGTTTGTTTAGAACTATAGTCTCGAGATCGAGTGGCTACATCTATTTTTTCATCGACCATATTGATACAAAAATGACCATCTTGTGACTGTTGGTTTTAACCTCCACCAACCACATTTTTGACATTTGAGGAGCTCGAGGCTAAGTCCTAATTATGTGGGAATGGATTCGTCAGCATAGCGGGAAATTGAGTTAATATCCTCCCAACTTCTGCAAGTTTTGGGCACAAATGGGTAAGGTGATCATCTGTGAAAAGCTTACAGGGAAACTTCACCTTACTTTTTTCTCATTTTCCCTCTCCAACATTACTACCCGTCTTCTCATTATTGTTATTGTCCTTGGATTTATATTCATTTTTCCCACCCTTACAGTTATTACGTCCTTTATTTTTATTCCCTCCTGGTTACTAGTTACCATTCGGGTTGGTCGACGATTGAAATGAGTGTACATCCATCAACTGAGTGGGGTTGGAAGACACAGATGAGGCTGGTCCTCCTACAGACTAGCTTAAAGATAACTCTTTCAACTAGTTTTCCACCGATTCTACGGACTTTACATTGGTGAAACCTACAATGCCATCAGCATGAGGTCTGGGATTTTTCCTAGGGTTGTAAGTAGACCATGGTGCATCAGGAAGGAGGTGGTATAACATCCCAGACTGAGCATATATCAAATCTAGTTGCTGGGATCTAAAGATAGCTTCTTCCTCAGTGGTAACCCCGGAAGTAACAATGTCCTTCAAGATAGAAGTGTGAAAAGACTTAAGAAACCATTCTAAAATAAAGGTCAGGGGTATAGGGGTCTTAATAAACCTCTTCCATCTATGCCACTCCTGGATATGGCCTAATATATGAGTGGAGGTATACTGGTGTAAAGTAGACAACAATTCTAAACCAACATCATAACAAATGGGCAATTGGAAGTGGTTAAGAAACACCATCACCAACTGATTAAAAGTCCCATATGCCCCCCTTGGTAGCTCAATATACCATTTTGCAACAACTCTAATAAGGGTGCATTGAAATAGTATCAAACAAATAGAATATTTATTAAGGGAGTTTGACGAGCACTAGAGGTGAAAGGTAGTGAGGTGATCACTAGGATCCTCTCCATTCTTACCCTCAAACTTTGGGATGTCCGAAGGACGTTTGGTGGGGACCAGGGGCCATATAGGATCATGACTCACGGGTCATTCATTAACTTAGACAATACTGGAAGATTTAGCATGGCCAGAAAAGGGAGACGGGGTTATGACATTTGTCCCCAACCTCCCGGGAAAGATTGTGCTTGTGGATTCGAAGGCCATCCAGGGTTCTGGTAAACATCGTGTCCCTGTCCAACATTATAAGGCCCTCCTCCGGTCTGATTCATATGAGGTTAGTTGGGCATCATTCCATCTGGAATGTTTTGTTGAGGGTTATAGAAACTTCCCCCAGTCGGATTAGATCCAGGTTGGGGGTTGCCTAAAGTGTGAAACTGACTTCTCCCGGGTTGGAAACCAGAGGATAGAGGTGGATTCGTCATGCCAAATGTATTGGTCAGAATCTGCACTGAGGAGGTAGGATTGTAGGATGGAACTTGAGACGAAGCTTATCTGCCAAGTTGACTATTCCACCCAAACGTAGGAGGATTGGACCCAGGCTTAAAAGCAAGCATACCTCCCATATTAGGAGTCATTTGAGGGATTTGAGACCCTCCAAATGAAAAAGGAGTGTAAGGAGGTGTATTGCCCCTAAGTCCAATGTTAGCATTAGGGCTAGCAGCTGGGATGGAGTTTGAAAACTACAAGGTGAAGTTAGGCATACAATAAGAAAATGGACTAGAAGCCATAGGGATGGACTGAACATTGTAGCCTGGAGAGTGGCCAAGAGACCCAAATGGGTTTGAGGTGGTAGCATGAGCATTAACTATAGGCCAATCCATAGTAATGATAGGTGCCTCCAGTACCACAACCATGGAGGTTGCAGGAGTCAAAGGAGTGCCATTAACTATAGTGGGTATGGGAGTTGAAGGGCTCCTAGAATTCTGAAGACTAGGTTCAGTACTCATCTTGGAAGAATCACAAGTCTGAACGGTGGATGTGCGTGTACCACATATAATGAATCTATGCCTTTTAGAAGGCAAGGACACAAAATTTGGTGGTAACTGTAACAATCAATGGGACCGGCGGGGTGGTTGGTCCAACTCCACGATGACTTAAGACTCTAAAGATAAAAATATATCCTAAGGCTAACTAGTAAGCAAAGAGCACACCAAAATTCAAATGACCAATATCTATGCAAACAAGATAAAGTGGTTGAGTGGCCTCCCTCCCTAAAGAAGGTATGTCTTTTCCAAGAGGGACTTGAGACTCCTTGCTAAAGATCGGAGGTAAAAAAATTAGTTATAGGGGCCCTCATGGGCTTAAAAACTAGTCAGTTAGATCCCCCCAGAGAGGTAATCCTCCATAAAGGTTGTGTGTTGTCCGACCCCTATCTGACCCAGGGTACTAGCAGAATAACTTTTGCAAGTAACCTATGAGATACCTAAGTCAAGCAACTAATAAACCTCTATATAACCAATGCACATGCGAGCAGTCCTAAGTTCATATCACTGTATGGGAAGGGTAGAAAATCCTGAAACCTTGAAAGCACCGCCTCTCACGGAGGTATGGGCACTAGAAAGATCCCCAAATACGAATAAATCCACAGAAATATCTCTGACGTTAGGCGAGTATCCAAGGGATATCACTTCAAATAACTTTGTCTGACCTCGTGATTAACTCCAGTGTGAGTAGAGCCTCATGATATTACCAATTGTACAATGGACTTCTCAACTCCCTTTCTCATACACATATGTTTATTTAATTTCCTTGGAGAAGTTTACTCACAAAATCCTATTCCAAGGCACTAAATCCTAGGCTAGTTTGTGCACCATAGAAAATAAAATCGTTACTAATAAATTTTAATTTATAGCATTGATTTTATGGCCGTGATTACTCAAAAAGGTATATGGTGATGAAACCATTGGTTTTATGACTCTACAAGAAAGTAAATATGAAAATAATGCAAAGTCTAACTTTAACTTTTGATGAATGATATGGTCCTAAAAACAATGCAATTTTCAAATTCAACTCTGTGATTCAAAAGTAAAAATGCAATCTTTCACTATATGTACTAATCTAATGATAAAAACTCAAAAGACAAAAATGCCAAGCAATGAGAAATACATATTTTTTTGTATTTTCCATATATCAAAACTGAAAATGCATGGACTAACAAGTAACTTGATACATAGACCTACTATATATAAAAAATAGATAACTCAAGCAGGATACCAAGTAGTAAATCAACCATCCCAATGTACAACGACAATAAAAATGAAAATATGAAGAGAAAAACTTAGCCCAAAAATTCAACCAAAAGAGGGTTTCATGTCATCCCATAGGTACTCAACAAGCACTACAGAGACCTAAAAAGTCCTAGCAAGCATCAAATCCCACCCAGCAAACACCAGACCAATCAAACAAGCAAGGATAAAGGTGTATGCGTCTATTTGAGAAAACATGGCGTATATATGTAGCTTGCACTGAGATAGTCTGCATGTATACGTGATTGTCAACCAAAAAGGTGCGTATATGCTTTGAAACAAGGTCAGGAAAGGGAGAAAGGTTGAAAACTCAGACCCAGAGTGAACATGAGCTATCAAGCAATGATACGACAAGAACCACAATAGAAATAAGAGAAATCTAAGGAGAAAAGTACTTCAAACCCTAAGAAAGAAGATTCTCTCCAGTGGAGTTTCCATTTATGTTACGAGGAAAATATCTCTATGGCTAGGGTCAACCACAACAGATAGGTATGACTACCAAAATCAACTCAATTCCAACATATTCTATATAGACTAATGTGCAAGAGAGATAAGCAAGAGGCCTACCTCGTCCAAATGTTTGATGATGTCCACCGTTGAGCACTTCGACCCAAAGCTTTATACATGCAACAAGTTCTCAACAAACAAGCAGAGCAAGAATATAGTGATGATATAATAGGTTAGCACATCAAATAGCATAATCCATCAATATGCAAAACAAACATTCCCATGGATCATAACACATATATTTGCAAGATATCAATTGGACGGGAAAGGATTATTTCTATTAATAAATTATCAGCAGAAGTGAAACATTACAAACTTTCATGTCGGCATGGTTCGGAACCAAGAAACCAAGTTCCTTCCAACTAGGCCTTTACCACTTAAATCCTCCACCAAAGTCTAGCTCATATAAGGGAGACAAATAGGTTCTCCATCAGTAAGGGAAGAGCTTGGGAGATGAACACTGTGTTCAAACTTAAAGGACAAAGGGATGTAGACTCAATAATGAAGCAATAATTTCTCCAAAGTAACTTTGCTCTCAAAGATGAATTCTCTCCCCTTTTCCATAGCTCAAAATTGGCTTCTTTATAGCCTTCAAAATGCAATTGAAGGGTCGACTTGGAACGTTTCCAGTACATGGAAGGACAAGGATCAGAGATCTCCTGTCATGACATGGAAACTCGACATTTAATTTTGTTTTTTTGGCACAAATCCTGATGTACACGACCTGTAGTGGAGTAGCCAGCGTATACACTTGTTGTATAGATTTCAAGGTGCGTACAAGTGGAAAAATATTTATTTTTGTCTCTGGATTCATCAATAAGGGAAAGTAAGTCTGCATAGGGAAATGGAATAAGGCCCTCTTTTCAAGATTGCATAGGGTGAGGAAAATCTTTCTCTAGTAGTCACGAAGTAAGGTTCTTGTTCTTCCTTGTCCCTATCATCACCTATGTGTTGTGATTGTTTACCAAAGATCACGAGGTTTATACATTGCGTGCGTTAAATAACCTTTGTCAGGCCATAATAGAGCCCTACTTTTCAGTTATGGTTGTCATAGATTTTTTCCCAACCATGAATGAGTCATGGTTCGTCCTGAATACACCGTGGCCTTGGGGGTTTTTCCATTACAAAGAGTGGCTCTGCTCTCCCCATGTTGACTACCGAACAAACTTGGCCCTCCACTCAAGAAATTGTTTAAGAAGACTAGCCTGGCCTGTCGTTTACAACTTGGTTTTTTATTGAATGGTTGTATAATTGTCAATGATTTTGAGAATAGGCTCGCCCAGTTGGTCGTATGAAAGTCATTTTGGTTGGTATATAGTCACTAGCTCAATTATAATAATGATAAACCCTACCTTACCAATTGCACTTTCAAAGAACACAATTACTCTCCTTATGTCGATAGCTCAGTGTTGTTAATGGAAAGGGCCTCTGTCTCGATTCGATTGGATGCGTGGGTATGTGTTATTGCTACAACTTGCTAGGTTGTTGATTTAGTTTTTAAGACAATGATGAGTTGTTTGGTAGATACACAGTCATTGGTTTTTGCACTGATGATTATTTTAATGTTTAGCTAGCATTGGTGAAAATGCTTGATGTTTCTCATATTGCATTGTGTGTTTGCAAAATAAGTAATGGTCATGGTAACTGTGGTTTTCTTTGGGTCTCACTGACTATTGAAAATGATGGTTGTAAAGAGTATATCCATTGCATCCTTACGCTTTTTTGATTGTATAATCCTGAATTTTCACAGCATTTTCGATCACGGTGAAACTAAATCGAAGAAATGATATAATAAATCAATGGCTTGGCATGAAATGTTGAGTTTTTACCATGACTATGGGTTTGTTTTGTTAAACTGAAATTGTTGCAACACGGGGTTATGTTGGTTGCGTAATGTGTATAACATAGATGGCTTGAGTTCTCACAAGTCAGAGATACTCATAGAATTTTTGAGAATGTTCTATTGCATCCCAATCATTTGTTGAGACTGTCTTATTGTTGACACCTCTTCATGTTGGATGGATGACCCATCTTTTAAGTCACATTGAATTGGTTTTTTTTTTTTGCAGTGGTAGAGTTACATTGCCTACGCGAATTACCCCGTGCATAACTTATGTCTAACTGGTGACTATGGGTTGTATGTTTAATTGCCAGTTCAGGTGTGGCAATTTGGTCTTCATTATTTCAGTTACTGCATATATATGTTAACGAAGATCATTGCATTCAAATCAGCTCGATTGCAGTAATAGTGACTTCATTGCTAATTTGAAAACATGACTTTTGGGTATTACTGTGGATTGAAGAAATGCATGGGCAGTGGTTTATTTTGATAGTTTATAGATTAGAAATGAGTATTGTTCTAAAATTGTTATAAAATGAGAAGTATGTGGATGAATGGAACAAAACCTCTTACAAATTGTGTGGAATACATACTGCCTCACGGTAGCACTGTGTTGGATTTTTTATTATGAACAATGAATTAGTGAAATTGCACAAAAATTGTGGATGGTTGATGCATATTCTTTGTATCATGTTTATGGATCACTTAATTAATATCATGAACAATAATCATCTTTGTTCCCTTCCATGGTTTCATTTTCCGCTAATTACAAATCCCATCACCTTCCCATTTTATTTTTTCACTCCTTGTTTTGAGATTAATTACAGTCAAGAGAATTTATGTGTTAAAATGGATGAAAGTGGCAGTGTCTTGTGTGGATTGCAGTGAGATTTTATTGGTTTGCTTTACAGTTGATTGTTGTTGTTATTGAGCAGTGACCATGTATTCTCCCCTTTCATTATATCATTTTTTCACTCAATACAAACCCCTCACGTATCCCTGAACCCTTTTTCACTCCCCTGCTCGTTGATTAACAGTAAAACAATTTGTATGGATTTTATTGCATGATTCTAATACATTTTGATACAAATCTATTTCACATTTTTAAAGAGTTGTCATGCATGTCTATTTAAAAGACTATTTTCTAATTGATCACGCATGCAGGATGAGTTTTTTCAGTCGAGGTAACCATGGCCGAGGAAACAAAGGTAGAGGTAACTAGAACCGAGGCCCAAGAAGGCCGAGGTTCTCCATACATTTTGACATTGATTCGGAGGAGCTTGGCCAATTGTTTCATGCCAGATTCTTTAATTGGATTGGGTAGGAAATAGTCCAACCTAGGCTTGAAAGAACTCCTTTCCAAGCCTTGCAAGCCCTCGGTATCCCAGAACCTCCTCATGTCTCCTTACAACCGGAGGTCCCTGAAAATGATGGATGGTAGGAGATTGTCCACTCGGTAGTCTCCCAACATCGTGGCTGGCCAAACTTGTCTTTGCCTGCTCTTCTACCTTTGAAACCCATTGTCCAAGCTTCCCCTAACCACTCGCCAGTGAAATCCTCCCATGCTAGCAAGATATTGAAGACTTAAGCCCACCATGCACTTGATAAAGGAAAATTCATTGATGCCCCTTCCTCACCCTCCAATGACTCTAACAAATCTGTGTCTTAGTGGATGCATTTGAGGGACGATTGTTCCCACATGATCAATGAGATTAAACCTAAAGGCTCTGCATAGCCAAAGGCAAATTCAAGAAAATCAAGAGGTGACAGCAACAACCAAGGAAAGGTTGCATCACAGACTCGGAAATATGTCTTTTGAGTTTTATGTTATCTATTTTTTTATAATAGTCGATTTTATGGATCTTTGGACAACATGTTTTATTTTGGATATATGAGTATTATTTTTGAAATAATTTCAAATTTCATGAGCTAAAATTGCCAAAAGTAAATATGTTGATGGGAGACACAAGGATGTGTGTTTTGCTTAAATAATGGTTATGTTATGATTGTTATGAAAAGGGAGTCGCACGGGGTCCCACCTACTAGTTATTATTTATTTATGACCCTTATTATGATTATTACCTTTCCCCCTAACTAAAGTTAGTTGAGTATTTTAATTAACTTAACTAATGAGTTGGTTTAACTACTTCAACCAATTCTGACTTGTTAAAAGCAAAAGGAAGGGAGGAACAAAAGGAGGAGAGAAGCAGAAGCATGTTAAGGTTTTCTCTTTGAGTTTATGTTGATATAGCTCAGTTTTCATTCATTCATATATTCATCACAGCCTAATTCTCTTTTATGATAGTAGGGTCTTATTGTAGACAACAATATTCAGTGCTGAATCAAATCATTCAGCCACTTGTTCTTCAGAGGTGTTGATCTATCTTTGATAGTCTGTGTAGACTTGTCTGTTTGTGAATTAATTTTCATGATGGATAAAGGCTATCGTGCATATTCGAGTGGGAAGCAATCTGCGACAAGATGATCCAGCTTTTCGAGTTCAGTTTTGGTTTTCTATCAGAGGTCATTTTGTATGTTCCATCGGGGATGTCTAAGGTTGAATTTGGTCCAAGACTTCTGTATGATATTTTGTAAAAAAAATGACTCTTTGGTGAATTGGAATGAAATAAAGGATTGCTTTATGTATCATCTATCTTGATTATCATATTGGCGTCTTTACATCTATTCTTACATTTATTTCAGCAACTGTTATATTCAGAAAATCACATAAAAAGTGAATTTCCAGCAAGCTTTTTGTTGATAAAAGACTAGCCTAAGAACTCATAATTAATACTTGTGATTTAGGATGTTATTTTTGTTGGCTATAAACATAAGGTGATATTCCCGCCTACTTTTCTTTATCCAAGTAAACCCTTAAAATGCTTGAGTAAGATCAATTCATATCTTTTCCTCAGCAAACTTGACATTTAATTTTGATTTTTTGGCACAAATCCCAATGTATGCGGACTGTAGTGGAGCATCCATCATATATGCTTGCTAAATAGCTTGCAAGGTACGTACAAGTGGAAAATTATTTATTTTTCTCTCTAGATTTATCAATCATGGAAAGTAAGTTTGCATGGGGGAATGGAATAAGGCCCTCTCTAGAAGATTGCACGGGGTGAGGCAAATCTTTCTCTAACATATGCCCCCTAATGTGTGAGGTTAGAGGAGTATCTGTGATTGTCGAAATAAATTATAAATAACCCAATAGTGGAGTGGTAGAGAACCAGTTGGATGAACTCAATTGCTCATTACATTCTGCACTGACTTTGCATACATGGATGCCAAAGTACATTGCAGATCCATGTGAAAATATACCAAATAAGTGTCTATGGCCATGAATAGGAAAATACAAATGTGGTTACATGCCAATAGTTGTCATGGTCATGAAAAAGGCCCAATAGAACCAGTCTCAAAACCAATCTGAAGATATCTGTATACCATGGAGTACAATATGATCTCCCATGATCACTAAAGTCATATAGGTACTGGTCCAATGAAAAGGAAGA
The DNA here is from genome assembly GCA_000966675.3 of Picea glauca. Taxonomy (NCBI): domain Eukaryota; kingdom Viridiplantae; phylum Streptophyta; class Pinopsida; order Pinales; family Pinaceae; genus Picea; species Picea glauca. The sequence goes on along the minus strand of JZKD02S1758648.1, from coordinate 45,158 downwards.
AACAACTCAGGAAAGTTGTGGCCACATAGTGATGTCTTCAAGTCTTCTACATAATCTACCAAAGGTTCAAGTCTACATCATGTGAATAAAGGATTTGAGGTCAAACATAATGAGACATCGTTTGATTATTGGTCATTGATGTATACTGTTAACAAACACAAGACAACCTACCGATAATGAAAGTAGGTATCAAGGCACCAAGTACATTCTTACAAGTGTGAATAAAGGAGCTGGTGTCGAACACCTGAAGAATCCATTGATCAGGAGACATTGATGTATTCCCAATTGTCAATGGTGAGAGAACCTGCCACTAACAACTGCAAGCCTCGAGGTACTCATAAGATTCTAGGCCGTGTTTCTAGAATAAAGGGGGTGATGTCGATGGAAAGAGACACGCCGAAAGGAAATCATTAAGGCATCTCTCATCAGTCAGCATGAGGTACAAAGAAGGAGCTTCATGATTTCATAGAAATTGGACGAACAACAAGTTCATGAACCAATGACCCTGTGTGTCTTTCGTGTGTGCCAAGTGCAAGAGGTACACAAAAAAGACCCTCTGAATAACAAATAATGATGAAAAATTGTTGACAAAGTTGAGGAAACCACCAATAAGGCTAATGGCATCCAAGACATTACCCGAATCCCAAATTGTGAATAGATGTCTTGTCATTGAACATAAGGGAAACCACCCAGTCAACGACCAATGATGAAATGTCGACTGTTGGGTTCAAGGTTACCTACCAATGATGAAAGTAGGGCCAGGGTGCATGATAGGATTGAAGTATCATGTAATTCTGAGACAAACTGAGGGTATGGCCGACATGCAAAGTCAGGAGTTCTAAGGAGTGGCTGACACGGGTTGATAGACTTCCTTTGAACAAGAGCATGAGACATATGGTGGAATCTGGCAGCATAGACCCAATAATAAAATCATGAAATGCAGGAGGCATCAATGAAGTTTTCTATAGATACTAGAAGAGTAACCAGTCGATCGAGAAGACTCTGTAACGAGCTCAGCTTCCTAAGGCCATGCTAAACCCAAAATTATGATGAATAGACTAAAGTAAATTTGTTCTTTTTTCTAAGGAGACACGATTGCTACCGATATAATATAATACTCCCTTCATGCCCGTATTTTTTTGTTTTTTCATAACAAACGAATGCTATGATACAGAGGAGGAAATGAGTGTCACAAGTAAGAAAAACTAGTTCCAGCAGTGGATTGTACCTATGCTCAATGAAGGGAAGTGCATGCAGAAGATGGACACTCGGGGGAATGTTCCCTCCTAGGTATAGGGTGTCAAATTGTGAAGGATATAAAAAAGGCTCTACTTGGTTGAGGATGGAAAACTACCAAGGCAAAAAGTTTATAACGCAAAGTGAGAACCGACTATAGGATCAATACTGCAAGCAAGGGCATGAGATGTAATAACAACTTAATGCCAAAAAATGTCATTTTTATATCTTTTAGTCTACTTTGTGTGAATAAGGGGTAAACTTGTGCCAAATAGACGTCTCTTCAGAACCAATTTACGAGTGTGAAAAAGACAAGTTCACTCAGCGATCTTTTCACTTTTTGATAATGAGTTGGAAAAGATCATAAATAAGACTCGTGGTCTTTCAAATCCAATTTAATGAGTGTGAAAGGGACAAATCAATCAACAATATTTTCCTTTTTAGACGAGTCGGAAAAGAGCTTAAATTAAACTCGTTTGGGAGTCCACGGGGTATACAGTCGCATGTTTATGAATGAGAAATGAGGCTCAGCATAAATTCAAGTATGAGTTGTGAAGGACTCCCAGTCCTGTGAAAAAATATTTGCATGGGCACCAAATGCAGTAGGGGATCTAACTAGGGCACCCATGTTTGGTAAGTCTCTACCACTTGATAATGACACGACTTTATAGCATATGGAAGTTTCTATGTCGCAAAAAATGGGTTTGTACCTAAGTCATAATGAGTGACAGTTATAGGATAATGTGAAAATGCATATGGAATGGATCCCTATCCTATATGTTGGGTAATGAAAGTGGGTAAAAATGATTTATAAATAGTAATAAAATAAAAAATTACTATACCATTTTGATTGTTTACCCAACTAGTGTAAATTGGACCAAAATTCCTCCAAGATTCAAACGACGATTGCGGGAGCATCCGGAAACAAAATCATGAGCTGTCTGGATCAGGTAATTCTTATTCTCTTCCACTTCATTTTCAATGGTTAAAAATTTTGAATTAGGTATTAAATTTTTACTTATTGAAGGCATAAAGTATAGATTTCAGTGTATGCGGGTTGGCTTTGGTTAGGTTGCATGTACGACTAGGTATACGCTCCTCTGTGAACTACAGGGCACGTGCATATGCTCCTCTATGAACTACAGGCACGCAAATGAACAAAAAGAAAGGTCCTAAGTCAAAAATATATTTGTCTTTGATAAGATGGTTCTTGAATGGAGAGAGTGAGAGAATAAGGAGGTCGACACTATTGTAGATCGGGATCCAGGGGCCCAAATGACCTTAAAGCGATGTGGTTTGTATATGTTTTGGGTGGTAAAAGGAATGAAATCCCAGGTGAGGTTATTGGAGATGTTGGTGGGTTACTGGGACCCTGATAGTGAGAGCTTCAATATCGATGGGCAACCATTGAGAATTGAAGTGGAGGAAATTTACTTTCTGACTGGTCTATCATGTCAGGGGGGGAGGTTGTGAACCTCAAATCATGGGGAGTAGGTAGTGGGATGAAGATAGAAGAATATATCGACACCCACTGTGTAGCAGGGACTCCTAAGGTAAGGAGTCAAGTCCCTATCCAGGAAATAAACAACCTCATTCTGAAGATCATTGTCCTACTCTTGACCAGGATCACAGGTTTGGCCTCATTGCACCAAGCATAGAGGTCGCTCATGTTCTATGCAGTGCATTGCATGAGACCCACATTGTACGACTGGTGTACCTCACTACTGGACAATATGAAGAGCCAATTGATGGAGTCCAGGAAGGGGGTAAAAAGAAATTTTGGGCTTTCCTCCATCTTGTGTAGTTTTTTTTCTAAGGGGGTTCCAGGTTTGTGACCTAGAGTTGAGATTCTTCTGAGAGGACCTAGTGATCCATCCATGGCATGGTGGACCGAGGTGATATGGTGGAAGGGATGAGGTAGGGTGTCGACACCCTACAACAAGGATTTTTTCTATTGGTGGTGGTGACAAGTCATCACTCTGGATGACTATCCCTACAAGGGGATCTATTTCAGAGGAGATCTAGACATGCCACTTCCACCAGGGTCCACCTACGATGACATAGGTATGTCAAAAGGTTTTTACATATTTCATTTTTTTGTATTTTTCTATAATTAGGAAAAAAATATTTTTGGATGGTGCTTAAGTATTGACTAGACATTTGTGTGTTGCAGATGTGGGTCCCAACAACCAGAGGCTATCCCTAGACATCGACGAAGGAACCAGGGAGACGAAGCGGTCGAGAGGGTCCTGCAAAACGTGCAGGGAATTCTATTGCGTCTGACTCACGAGATACCCATGGTTCAGGTAAAGGATCTGCCTGAAGCCATGCAGCAACAAGTGGTTGGTGTACCCAGGGCATGGGTACGACTCTTTCGACATCTCGCAAACATCGTGGTTTTCCACCATGACACACATCTGGTTCCATAGGCATAGATGTCGTGGGATATTGTAATACTGGTTATATATGTATTGAGGGTGTTAGCCCCATTTTGTACTATAAAAACCATATTTTTTGAAATATATAAAAGAGGATCTTCAACTTTACTTATATTTTACAATGTGTACATTGATTAAATGGTTTTATTTACTTTTAATTATGTGACAAATTCCAATCTAAAACAAAGTTATCATAAGCATCAGATACATGATTAGAACTCCTAGGAATATGATAATATGTAATAAAATCAAATTGTCGTTCTAAAATATGTACCCATAGAAATTGTCGGAGTAAAGTAGGATCATGCATGCATTAATTGTTGTTCAATTGACGTACTACCAACTGGAAATCCAAGTGAACTTCTAATGAGCGAATTCCATGTGAGATTGCATCACAAAAAAGTTCTATAGCGGGGCTATATTCGGCCACATTATTCGTGGATGGCCCTAGGCATATGCCTCCTGAGGACACCAGTATACCCTCAGGTGAGTAAACCACCCAAGAAGCGAAATCCAAGTTCTGTGTGTGACGATTGGCCTTGTCTGTGAATCCTAAGTAGACTGACAACTCCGTTGACATCTTTCAACCAAGTGAAAACTTGATAAGCAATCTGAAGACGAAAAAGAAAAGAGATATATACACTAAAGTATACAGAGAGTTCCACATGAGCCTAGGGCTCAAGCATAGTATCGTTTCAAGTAGAGCCCATTTTTAGGCTCGACCAACTTGTTCCCTTCATAATATTCTAACTCATAGGATCTTTTTTCTAAAACACGTCACATGATATAAGGACCATGACACATGGACTTAAACTTGCCTGCCCCCAGTGGTTCTTTGGCTTGATCATACAAGAGGACCAAGTCACCCTCAACGTACAACTGAGGACATAAAGACTTATCATACTGGACCTTGACACATCATTTGTTCCCCTCAATAGTTGTAGAGGCATCTCGACGCTGCTCATTGAGAATCTCTAGGTGTACAAGGCATCGCTCGAGATCAGAAGTGTTAGGTAGGAGTGTGACTGCCAACTTAAGAGAAGTAATTTCGCATTCAATAGGTAAAATCGACTCCACACCATGTACTAAATGGAAAGGGGAAAATATGGTGGAAGTCTTGACCGAGGTTTGGTATGCCCAGAGTGTAGGACATAGCATGATGTGCTAGTCGGATTTACTCTAACTGACAGTTTTTTTCAAAATGGTCTTGAGAGACTTGTTGACGGCCTCTACTTTACTATTTTCCTAAGATAATAAGGATAAGAATGACCATGTTTAAAACCCATCTTAGCTGTTAGTTCTTCCATCATCTCATTCTGAAAGTGACTGCCATGGTCAATGACAATCTCACTCGAGATACCAAACCGGGCGATAATCTGATTGAATACAAAGAAGTTTGCAGTATTCCCATCGGATTTAACTATAGGAATGGCCTCGACACACTTATTAAAGTAGTATATGGCCATGATAATGTGTTTATTCCCCCCAACCAAAGTTTATTTGCAATCGACAAAGTCCACCCCCCACTTGGTGAAGGGAACGACGGTAATGACTGGATGAAGAGGGGTTGGATGTGAGCGCATTTTCCAAGTGAACACCTGGCAGGGGTAACACTTATTAACCACTTTGATACAATCCTTAAAGATGGTTGGCCAGAAATAATCAGCTCACAAATTTTTTTGGGCTATCACAATCTCAAATAGATGACCACCATAATCCCTATTGTGGGAATCGTTCAGAACAGACTCAACTTCTCTGTGATTTAAACAATGACGCAAGATATCGTCTATTCCTCGGAAATAAAAAGTGTCACCGATGATAGTATATTTCTTAGCTTGGTACCTTATACGTTGTTGGTCATCTCATGGGAGATGCTAAAGGAACTTCAAGGTCTGAATATAGAGAACAATGTCTCCATGCCAGGGGTCAGAAGATGAGACAAGAAAAATGTGTTCATCCACAAACGAATCAACATGGATGACATCCTCATATAATCATGGAAAATCATATATTAGCTTTGCAAAGACTAGGGATTTCTTGGATTTCGCGGAAGAGAAATCGAGATCAAACTCCTGTAAAATGACAATCCATTTATTATATTTTCCCCCTATGATACATCGGGTAAGGACATATTGAAATGGATTGACATCAAAAACCACCATAGTATTACAAATTAATATATAATGACACAAACGTTGGACTCCATGAACGGAAGCCAAAGCTATATTTTCAACGTGAGTGTAATTAAGTTTAGGACCGAGCAAAGTTCGACTAAGATAGTAAATGACGTGCTCATGGAGCTCATCATCCTCCTGAACCAGAACCATACCAATCGTATCCTCATATGTGGTGATATAAAGCAATTAATCTCTACCGTAGTCGAGAGGCTTCAACAGAGGCACCGACACCAAAGCTTTCTTCAAAGCATCAAAGGACTCCTGGGCTCGCTCATCCCAGATAAAAGGGGTGTCCTTCTTCAAAAGACGCATGAAACCTTTAGTGATAGTGGCATAGTTCACTATAAACCTACGAAGAAATTTATCTTTCCCCTGTAGACCTTGAATTTCTCTAATCGTGTGTTATTTCCACAACCTTAAGTGGATCTACGATTATCCTAGTCTCAGAAACTAGAAAACCTAAAAGACGACCAGACTTAATGAAAAAGATGCACTTGTGAGGGTTCAACCACATTCTATAATAACAACATATTTCAAACACAAGTCGAAGGTGAGTAATGTGATTCACTCTCTTGCGAGAGTGAACAACAAGATCATCAAGGTAATCTTTGACTATGTGCTTTAGATCGTGAAAAGAGAAATTCATGGAACGTTGAAAGGTTGCTCCGGTGTTTTTAAGGCTGAAAGGCATCTTCCGGTATGAAAAATTACCCCAAGGACAAATAAATGTCATCTTTTGTTGATCCTCTGGTTTGATTTGAATTTTATTATATCCTAAAAAACTGTCCATAAAAGAAAATACTTTGCTTCCCACACACTCGTCGAGAATATGATCGATGAAAGGTGTGGGGAAGTTGTCTTTCGAACATGCCTTGTTCAGGTCACCGAAATCCATACATACATGGATGGTTCCTTTCTTCTTAACTACAGGGATGAGGTTGGATACCCATTCGGTTAAAGGAACCGGGTAGATGAAGCCAGCATTAAGTAGCTTCTCCACCTCTGCCTTAATAGAAGGGATCTTTCGAGGGTTGATATCTCTAAGACGTTGTCTAATAGGTTTAGCATCCAAATAAGTTCTAATATCATGTTCGACAATAAGAGGGTCAATCCCTAGCATCTCTTCATACAAACAAGCAAATACATCTTGAAATTCCTTGAAGAGCTCGGTGTAGATCAAGATTTCTTCTGGCGGACAATCCACACCGATATTTACATTTTCAACCTTGTCAAGGGTACGATAGATGTCTATCTGGATGGTAGGAGAAATACTCTCCATGTTTCCTTTGACATAAATGTCATGTGTATCAAGTGGAAGTATAGTGTGACCGACTATCTCACTCAAAGTAGAACGAAAGTTGTCTTATTCGATTGTTTCAAGCTCTGGGATAAAATAAGAGTGGTGATGCATATCATCCCAAGGTTTGTCGTAACCATTCATAGATTCAATGATGGCTTCATCCGTAGGCAAAGTCCCATCGAGGAAATCATGTGAAAAAGATAATGAAGTGTCCCACATGGGCCTAGACACGAGATCCTTGTCATCCGTTGGTGAGGGAACATGATCATGATTGGTGGAAGAGTCGAGAACAACTTGATATGCAATCTCTGCTAATGATAGTGGCATGGCTATCCCAGCATGTGACTGAACCTCAAAAGATGAAATAATGGAAGGTAGGGTCCACAGATCATTAAAATAAGACATGAGGAAAGGAATGGACCTCCCAGTCAAGACGATTCTACTAGACATGGCATAAATGTGGTGGTTCAGTGCCGAGAAGTTGAATGTACCCATAAGAGAAGAATACATTATGACATTAATATTCTCAATTGTCGGCTGAGAATTGTCGATCAGAGGGATCGATTTTCCAAGAGATGCATTAGGAATAGAGTATGCAAAGGATAATTGATCGATCGTCACAATATTCCCTTCATGAGGAAAACAAAGAGTATGGAATACGGATGACACGACGACGCTCATAGAATAAGTCCAATTGTGACCTATTATTAGGTTATAATCAAGAGGTGCATCAACTACCTCTACTTCCACCTCTACCGTCTTCCCGCCTAACTAGACCAGAAAGGCAAGGAGAATAACGAGAGGGCAGCGGGAATGAACATCGAAAGTAGTCAACATGTTCGATGACTTGGAAAGGGTCGGAGAATCGAGAGCTTTCCAACAAACCAGGGACATCACATGCGTAGCAGTACCTTCATCAACAAGCACACATTTGATGGTATACTTTGAATACTCCACATGGATTTGGAAAGCCACATGGTAAGGCAAGCGAGGCTTAACATTTGTGATGTCAAACTTGATAATCT
>JZKD02S1758648.1:0-19961 GCA_000966675.3 Picea glauca | reverse complement strand
TTTTCCAGGGTGGTGGTCTAAGCGTTTATGGAATTTTTACATAAGTTTTTGGAGGCATACTTTGATGACTGGACCATTTTTAGTCTACTGAAAGATCATATTGAATGTTTGCTATTAATGTTAGATAAGTGTAGGCAATGTCAGATTTCCCTGAACTTCAAGAAGTGTATTTTCTTTTGACCTTTTGGATTGTTGTTAGTACACATTTTGTGTAAGCAGGGGTTGTTGGTAGATCCTTCAAAGATTTCTATCATTGTTGATCTACCTCCTCCTACTTCGATTAGACAGTTGTGCACTGCATTGGGACACAGTGGATATTATAGAAATTTTATTAAGGGTTATGCATAGATAAAAACACCTATGGAAAAGATATTAAAAAAGGATAGTAAGTTTCAATGGACAGAGGAATGCCAACAGATCCTCGACACACTAAAGAAGAAAATGGTCACTGCACCTATTTTGGTTTTCCCAGATTGGATTAAGGAATTCCATGTTCATGTCTATGCTTCGTCCATTGCACTAGGAGACATTTTGGCATAGCCAAGTGCAGGAGATATTGACCACCCTATAGCCTTTGCTAGCAGGAATATTTCTACATCTGAAATGAATTATACTACCACTAAAAGAGAAGGCTTAGATGTGGTATATGCGTTATAGATGTTTAGACACCACTTGCTAGGAGGACATTTTAAGATGTTTACTGATCATTCTGTATTGAAGTACTTATTCAACAAGCCAGTGTTGGGGGGGAGAATATGCATATGGCTACTATTATTCCATGAGTATGACTTTGAGATCGTGTCAATCCAAGAAGAATGAATAAGGGACCTGACCACTTATCCAGATTAGAACATGGAGAGGAACCAACCAGTTTGGATGATATACTACCATATGCACAGTTGTTGGCCATCAGAAAAGTTGATGATCACTTCGCCAAGATAGTCCAGTTCCTATCCACAGGAATGGCACCTCGTGAGTATACAGTTATTCAAAAGAAATAGTTGATAGTTTGTGTTGCAGATTTTCAACTTATAGTTGGATAGTTATATAAGATGGGACTAGATGATATCTTAAGAAGGTGTGTTATGGAGTCAGAAAGACCATTGATTCTTGCAAAATCACATGAAGGCATCGTAGGAGGAAATTATGCACATAAAGAAACAATGTAGAAGGTTCTCATAGATGGCCTATGGTGGCCCACTTTATATAAGGATGCTAAGGAATACTACAGAGCCTGCGATTTATGTCAAAGAGTAGGGAAGTCATCCAGAAGGGATGAGATGTCTTTAGCACCTCAGTTAACTTTACAGGAATTTAATAAATGGGATATAGACTTTGTGGGACCTATCAACCCACCAGGAAAGCACACAGGAGCTCGATATATCATCACTTCTACAGAGTATTTGACCAGATGGGTAGAAGCTAGAGCAGTTAAATATTGTAGTGCAGCTACAGCTGCGCATTTCATATTTGATGATCTCATAACCATATTTGGATGCCTGGAGATACTTATGAGTGATTAAGGCACACACTTCAATCACAAAACTATTGAAACCTTGACTCAGGAACTCAAAGTTCACCATCAAAAGAGCACACCATACCATCCACAGGAGAATAGTACAGTCAAAGCTTTCAATAAAATCTTGGAGACAGCGTTGACTAACATTTGTAGTGTTAACATAGATGATTGGGATTTGAGAAGTTCAACAGTGTTATGGGATTATCGAACTACTTGCAAAAATTTAACCATGCAAACTCCCTTCAAGTTAGTTTATGGCCTGGAAGCAGTGGAACCTATGGAATACTTGGTTCCTAGTTTAAGAATTACAACATTTACATGTATGGATGACACCAGTTTTGTTCAAGATAGGCTCACACATTTGATGGAACTAGAGGAAGATAGGTTCATTGCAGGATTTCATCAGCAAGTACAAAAAGAATGAGAAAAGGCTTACCATGTCCGACATATCAAGAAGAAAGCATTTAAACAAGGAGATTTGGTACTTTTATATGACAACAATTTCATGAAGCATCTAGGAAAGTTCAGGACACATTGGCTTGGGCCATTTGAGGTTGTCTATGTTACCGAAGGAGGAGCTGCGCAGTTGAAGACCCTTAATGGAGAATGGAAGGATGGTTTAGTAAATGGGAGTCAGTTGAAGTCATATTATGACAACCAGATGCCTCTCAACTCAGTAAAAGCAAGGAACGGGGGTCTAGGTGCCAAGTGCAGTTGAAATTGGGTACCAAACACAAAAAAGACAGTGAGATAGGGAGGGACTGAGCAGAAAGCACAAGTTGCTTCACGTAGTCTGCAGTCAAACTAATACAGGAGGCTTAACCCTACAGTGACACAGGATAAGTCACATGTGAGTGTTGGGGGCTTGTTGGCCCTTTGTCAGGAATTAACGAAGAAAGTGAACATTAAAGAAGAAAAATTACAAAGTATGAAGTGTGCGACTGAGGAAGGGACGAAGTGGTTAAAGAAGCATAAAATAAGGAACGAAGTAAGGGAAAGTAAGTCGTTGAAAAATAATATCAAGGAAGACAAAGCAACAAAGAGGATAGATCGTGGACAAGTAAGCAAGTGTAAGAAGACACTAATGGGTTCTTTGGAGCACCTTGCAGAGAAAAAGGAAGAACATGTCGGCGAAGTCCTTAAAATGAGAGTTATGTGGACCTAGGGTTTTGGTACCTAGGGTTTTGGCACCTAGATTTTTGGCACCTGGACTTTGGTCTAGGGTTTCTAAGAGTCATGGAATGATAAATAGAGGTCTAGAAGAGTTGAGAGAGATGGAGATAGAGAGATTGAGATGTAAAAGTGTTATGTCTTAGAGCATTCTTGTATTTTGATCTTCAGCTAGGTGTGAAGATCAACTCTGTAGTTGGGTGCATAGGGTTGGGAGGTAGAGAGGAGAGGAGAGATAGAAGGATCTGCAGCTGAGTTTGCAGATAGAACTGTTTATTTTCATCTACTTTATCAATAAACACAGTTTTGTGGACATATCCCTAGGAAGAGGGTGAACCACGTAAAATCTTATTGTTCTATGTGGTTGATGCTATGTTATTTGATATCTTTTATACTGTGATTGCATTGTTATTTTTCCTATTGGAGATAACAAGGTATAACTAAATTCATGAAGTTAAGTATAATATTGTTAAGGATATTTAGGTTATCTGTGTTGTTGCTTTAGAACCATCTTGTATTTCCTCTAGTTGTAGACACCTGTGTCCTGCAACCCCCCTATTGCTACTTTGGGTGATACTTCATCGACTTCACATGTGTTACCGTAAGGGCCAGCAGTTAGGGTTTGTTGGTGCACTTCTAGAGTTGAACCCTGGGTCTGCCCATGTGCCAACAACGGCCCATATCTTTGGCTCCTTCAATCTTCACGAGAATTCTATGACTCCCAAAACCAACCATGCAGTTCAAGAATGAGGAAGCCAATGAATTTATTAAGGAACAGAGAGGAGGAATAGAGCTCCTTGATAAATATTTGGTTGACCTTAGAGCTAATACCAATGTCGCTAAGATTGAGGTGCTTTCTTTAAAATACTCCTACAAAGAATTCACTTGGTTGTTTTTCCATATAATTGGAATAGAGTCCATTACCTCTTTGATGAAAAATGTTATTTATATTCTTCACTTTGTTGTGCATGAGGACACCTTTATTGATTGGGGCCAGATTATTTCAAATGAAATTTTATTTCAACTGGATGGTTTCAAAAGAACAAGAAAATTCTATATGACTACTTATTTGATATTTTTCATAGCCTACTACCACATCTTCAAAGACTTGTCGAGGGAAAGGAGTATTGATTTCAAGGCGGAACCAGCCTATGTCTAGTATCCAACCTTATGGATACCAAGGCTCAATATAATTTCTACCCGGTCCACAACAATTTTATTTCTGAATTCAAAAAGTTAATAGTTGGTCCTAACACATCAATACTATCACTTGAGGATGCTTCCTTTCTCACAAAGAAAGAAATTTTTGAGACTACAAAGGTTTTCATTATTATAAGATTATTTAGTTTTCAAGAGAAACCTTTTTTTCTCCCCTTCTATGTATTTGATAGACACTTGGTCATCGAAGTGTGTATAAATTAAAAGTATTGGGCACACTTATTTAATGAAAAAATAAAGAAGCGATTCATTTCATTTCCTTGGAGATTTGGAGAAGTTGTTGTAAAGCATATTTATCACATGGATGAATTTGCAGGACAATTCAACCAACTTGGTTTGAATGAATTTGAATGCATCAAGGGTTTTGACCCTAAAATTTCAACCCAACCATCGACCATTGGCCCATTCCCTTGATAATCAATTTTCACCACAACGCTAAACCGGTCGACCCAACCATCGGTCATCGGTCGTCAACGATTTTCATTGGTGAATGAAATACCTCACTATTCAGTTGATGCCCAACCATCATCCCATCGGTCATTGGTCATTTCTCTTGGAAATCACTTGTAACACATCGCTAAACCGACCAACCTGACCATCGACCATCGTCCTTCGCTGATCCTCATCAACTGATGAAAAAATTCTCAAGTTCGTCCGACCCGACCATCGACCCATCGAAAATCAACCATTTTTAATTATTGACAAAAATACTTCTTCAATTCGAATGACTTGATCGTCGGCCATCTTCCATCCCTGTTGTCTAACATGGCTTGACACATGGATGTTGACATGGAATTACACATAGACTATAACATGGCATCAAGATGACATGGCATGACACATGGATGCTAACGTAGCATGACATGCGAATGTTGACATGGTGTGACACGTGGATGATGGTGTGGCATGACATGTGGATTATGACATGGTGTGACACATCATCATCCTCTTTTATTCATCATTCATAGTCCATTTCTCTTGGATGAACCAAACACCTCACTAAATCGGACAACGCTTGACCATCGACCCACTGACCCATCAACGATTTTATTTGCAGAACAAAACATTTCTCCCAATCGGTCGACCTAACCATCGTCCATCATCCCATCGATAATTTTCTTCATTGGTGACCGAATTGCTTCAAAAAATCGATCGACCCAACCATCATTCATCGATTAATATTCTTGGCCAACTCCAACACTAAGAAAAATTTGATCAAATCTTCAATGAATCTAGGTCGTCGATCTATTATTCTAAATGATATCAATCGTCGATATGCTCCACTTGGTAAACCTTTGAATTGAATCTTGGTCATTGATCGGTCCCAACTTCCCAACAAATGAAAATGAATCTAGACCATTTATTTGATCGATTCTTGAAATAACCAAAAATGAATCTCAACCATCGGTTTGATCCTTCTTCAAAATGGTCAAAAAATAATCCTGGTCGTTGATTTCCCAGACCTTAGCAACCTCCAAAATCCTTTAAAAATTTTAAATTTATCGAAATGAATCTAGGTCATTGAAATCTATATCGAATGCAATCTCAACTGTCAATTCTTCAAAATCTTCCCATCTCTGTCAGCCTCCAATAAAATGTGAATTTAGACCTTGTTGGTTGAATCTCACTCTGTAATTCAACTGATTGATGCATTAAACATCTCAGATAGTTCTGAGGAAATTATATCTCATATTTCTCTCATGAATTTGGGGATTTCCCTCTAGTTATTACCATTTTCCCCCAAATTTGTCACAGATCAAAATCTGTGACAATGAATTTGCCCAAATTTGCACTTGTTTTTGGCCCATATAGGTCCAGTGTTGAAATTAAGCTCGGATACCACTCTGTAATGTACCCAAATCCTAGTTGGGTCACATCACTACTAAACTGACCCAATAAAAAAATTTGATACTAAATCTAAATGCAGAAATAACACACAACTTGGCATTCTAACTCATCCAGCTATACATACTAATGAAAACGATAATATAGCTACTCTTACTGTACACAAAAACAAATAAATACATAAAAAATCATTAAACCATAAAATAGAGATATTATTCCATATTTATGCTCACAGTGATCCAAGAGTTTATCGGTGGCCACCCACCTATTCCATCTAGCTCATCTTGGCAGTTTTTAAGTTTGGCAGTTTTTTTCTAGTTTTTGGGTCCTGAACTTTTGGGGTCATCAAACTGTAGAAAAATTCAAATTTTTATGGAATAATTTGTAGTCCTTAGATAGACCCTTCCAATGGGATATCGTACACCTAAAACGGAGATCGTATGAAAAAGTTGCGATCCCATGAAGTTGATGTACCAACTTACCCCAACAGGGCCCACATGATTCTTGGCGCTTCATCTCCTAGGGTTAGGTTTTTATATGTCTAGGGTTTTGGAGTTCATTTTTATTGTAAAAAATATTTCGAAGCCTCATTGTACTCATCTTCTTGTGAATGAGTGCAACCCTACACCATCGGATGGCTCCGCCAAAGAAGCGATCTTTGTGTCAGCCAACAATGTCGCATGTCATACAACATCAAGCCCTTCAAATATGAGGTATTGCGTGATGTTGCTCCCCTTGAAGTTTGTGATGTTATTTTGGGACAAACTTATTTATGGAAATTTCATGTTGTATATGAGTCTAGGAATCACAGTTTTATTATTACTTTTCACAGGAAATTGTACATGATACCCGAGGCAGTCCCACCTAGTCCCATTTCCTCGATCTTTGCCAAGCAATGACGAAAGTTCATATGTCAAACTAGGAAGTTTGTTTTCTTTGTGATTCTTTCTAAGAGTGAGAGAAATATTTCAGCCACATCCATGGCCAATGCGACCGAAATATCCACGTAGCATAAGCAAGTGGATAAGGTCGTAGAAGAATACAAAGACATCTTCTCCTCACCTACTAGGGTACCTCTGCACTGTCAAGTCAAGTATTTCATCAATCTGACCCCCGGTGCATTGCTACCCAATGGGTCAATCTATCATCTCTCTTTATTAGAAAATGAGGATATCAAGGGTCATATCCAAGAACTGCCACACAAGGGGAACATTTGACCTATCTCATCACCTTGTGGATTCTTAATCGTGCTTGTGCAAAAGAGAGACGAGACTTGGTGACTCTGCATTGATTACCGGGCCCTAAATAAAATCACACTTAGGAACTGGTACCTTATTTCTTGAATCAATGATATACATGATCACCTCAAGGGGGGGAAATACTTCATTAATATTGATCTAAAGTCTGGCTACCATCAGGTCCCAATACAGCAGACAGATGTATGGAAGAATGCCTTCAAGTCAAAAGAAGGTATTTTTGAATGTTTGGTCATGCCCTTTGGTTTGACAAATGCGCCAAAAAATTTCATGAGGATGATGGATGATATCTTACGACCTTTCACCAATTCTTTTGTAGTGGTGTATCTGGATGACATTCTCATCTACAACAAGACTTGAGCGAAACACTTGCAGCATATTCAATAGGTTTTGCACACTTTGTGGCAGCACAAGCTATATGCTAACTTGGAAAAATGATCCTTTGGCATGGAAAGGGTCCAATACCTGGGCATAATCATGGTGTGCATGTGGATCCATCCAATATCCAGGGCATCCATGACTGGTTATCCCCAACCACTCTCATTGGGCTTCGGAGCTTCTTAGGCCTTACCAATTTCTATCGCAGGTTCGTGTTGGAATTCTCCCATATTGCATGGGCCATTAGCCAAGTAACTAGAGGTGGTGATAAGGAAATGTTTGTGTGGGGCCTATCCCAACAACAAGTGTTCGATGATTTGAATTAGCCCTTGTGCTCATCCCTAGTGCTTTCATTACCCAACCTGCAATATCCCTTTGAGATCGAGACAAATGCTTCAGGCTATGTTGTGGGCGCAGTTATCACTTGGCACAACCACCCCATGGCCTATCATAGTGAGACACTATCATATGTCATATGTAAGTACCTTAATTACAACAAATAAATGTACTCCATTACGCAAGCCTGCCTCCAGTGAGGAATTACATTCTCAGGAAGGAGATAATCATCCACATTGATCATAAGTCATTGTAGTTCATGCATACACAAGGAAAATTGTAGAATTACCACCATCAGAAGTGGTCCACATACTTGTAGAAGTTCCATCTCAACATCAAGTATAAGATAGGAAGTACCAACCATGTCACTAATTTCCTCAACTGACCTCTATTCGTGGCACTCACCACAGTGCTAGACTCTTGCGGCCACGAGACCTCTGGATGGTGCAAACACAAATGTCACTAATTTCCATATTTAGGATGGGATGCTGTGATATCTAGGCCATATCATCATTCCATAAATCAAGCGATTGAAACTAATTTGAGAAACCCACTACAGTTGGGTGGAAAGACACTTCGGCATAGAAAAGACAGTGGTAGTGTTGCAACAACATTTCTACTAGTCAAAACTTCGACAGGATGTCAGCAAGTAAATTAGGTCCTGCACTTCCTGCGCTATTGCCAAACCGGCCACTAAGAAACAAGGCATTTACACCCCTCTTACTACTCCTTACAGGCCTTGGGAATCCATCTCAATGGACTACATGTCGATCCTTCAATCCACCAAGCGAGGAAATGACTATGTTTTTGTAGTTGTTGATCCCTTTTCCAAGATGGTGATTTTGGTCGCTTGCAAGAAGAGCATCATAGTGGAGGCCACTACCAATATCTTCTTTGAACAAGTGTGGGTACATTTTGGTATACCACAAACCATTATCTCAGATCGGGATAGTTGGTTCCTCAACACATTTTGGTCAAGCCTCTGGTCATTGCTGGACACCATGCTCACCAAATACATTGCCTTTCACCCCCAAACAGATGGCCAAACCAAGTTCGTCAACCAAAGGATCATGCATATCATGTGCATGTACAATTCCAATCACCCTCACACATGGGATGAGAGTGTTCCTTATGTTCGACATAGCTACAATAGAGCCATACATAACTCAACTGGCCACAACCCCTTTCAGATGGGGTTTGGATTTCAACCATTGGGTCCCATTGATGTTGCACTACCCCTTGTGGCCACCCAAGGAGACTCGTCCCATGCTCAAAATGAATCTAACAAAGCCACTTGATTCATTGAGTGGATCTAGTACATCCGCCAATAGGTTCAGGATATTTTACAGAAGTCCAATTCCAAGTACAAGAAGCACCATGATCAACACCGGGTGCCACACAAGTTTAAGGTGGGAGACAAATTTTGGATTTGGTTACAGAAAAAACACCTTACAACGCACCATCAAAAGCTTCATCCACTCCTCTATGGACCTTACACCATCACCAAGGATGTGTGGGAGATAATGATTTTGAGCTCAACATTCCCCCCTTCCTTGGCTTGCACCCAGTGTTCAATGTGGATCTCCTTCAGGCATATTTTCCACCATTATTCGACACCTCAGAGATAGCAGAACAGTTGACACCAACTGAGCTCAACCCTGACTGCATTGAACATGAATCCACTAATAAAATTGTGGACACATAGGTCAAGGGCACTCGCCAACAAAGGATCTAGCTTTATCGGGTTGTTAAAGCAGGGAAGCTCCTGCACCAAGGCAAGTGGCTCACCCAGGGCCAAATTCAACAGAAATGTCCTCATCTAATGGGGGAAATATACGCAATGGAGACCATTTCTTCCTAAGGGGGGAGAATTAATTCGGGTGGATATCGGTGGCTAGCCACCTATTCCAACTGGCTCATCTTGGTTGTTTTTTTTCTAGTTTTTGGGTCCTAAACTTCCTCGGCCATTTTGGGGCCCTAAACAACGTTTTTAGGGCTCGCCACAATCAATCTAAAAACAAATGTAGAGGTTGACGAGATAATGTGTATTACTTAGAAATACCTTTCCAACGGGCTTTCATGCGCCTAAAACGAAGATCGTATGCAAAATTTATGACCCTGGGTAGTCGATATACCAACTTACCCCAATGGGACCCACATGACTCTTGGCACTTCATCTCCTAGGGTTAGGTTTTTGTATTTCTAGGGTTTTTGAATTCATGTTTATTGTAAAAAGGCTTTCAGAGCCTCATTGTAATCATCTTCTTGTGAATGAGCGTATCTATCACATCTCTTCTCAGAGATAGTCATCACCATTCTATCAAACTTGTTTCGGTCTACATTTTACAGTTTCAACATATTTCTTTATTAAATAGAAGCCAAGTTTTACTATATATATGTTATTTTGCATTAGATATTTGTGTTAATAATATATATCTGTATTCATTTCATTATGTTCATAAAATCTGGATCACACGGCAAGTAGCATTTAACCAACATAATTTAGAGTAATATGCACAACAAATATATCGACATTTAATGCAAATCAACACAATAGATAATAACACTTATCTTATAAAAGTATGCAACTTGTTACAAATCATGGATGTTCCTCCCAACCATACCCTTGTTTTCCCAGTTCTCAATGGAAATATACCCCTGATATGGGGCTATGAATCCACAAGAAATAGTGGTCCCTAAGGCTATATAATATCCCCCTCTCAATAGCCAATTCTCACAGTTGTTTCCATTCCACCAGATCTCTTCCCCTCAACTTGCACAACCCAAGGGATGGGATCCCCCTTAATTTCTCATATTCCCTTAGAAATTTCCACTCCCCTCCATGGCTTCCAACACAGGTTGGATGGCAATTCTACTTGTCGGGACCTCAGGAATTTTACAATTGTAACACAAATTCGCCCAACAGCAAAACGTGTGCTTCCTTGAAAATTCTCAAAGAAAACTTCATTCATCGGCTTGTGGCCCCCTTCTCTATGAAATTATAGCTCCAAGAAGCTTCCAAACATTCCCACAATATATAACTCCAAGATTCAACACTCAACACTCCTTGGTTTGCCAAAAAAATCCATGTAAAAACAACTCTCTATGAAAAAACGTGAATGTACAATTCTAGTTCCCTACCCATACGAATTTCCTCTCTTTCTCTTGTTTTCTTTAATTGCACTCTTCGCCAAGATGATTGTACCCAAACCCCATCCTATCAATAACTATTGGATGTGAAATCATCTCACACCCACCCTCTTACATGAATTCAATGATTGGGCTCTAGAACACTCAACAACTAATATAAGGTTCATGGTAAGTATAATTTAGAAGGAAATAAGAAATGGGTTTTGGTTTAATAGACATTAGTAAATCATCACCCCATTCAACCCCTTCCCTCTCTTGTGGATACTTGTCCCCCAAATATCCATCCATGTCCTTCTCCAGTTAGTGATACATTTTATTCATGATATTCAATTTACATCATTTATATATTACATCGTTTAGCTCTCGGCCATATACTACATTTACAATATACATCGCTAATTTGGGTTTTGAAAATGGGGATGTTACAATAATGAGGTGTGTGTCTATTTTGTAGTGTCATTGTCCTTTTCTTATGCCTTGTTGTGTGAAACATGACCTCCCCTAGGACTTGCGACATTTCATATCGAAATTATTTTCATTTATACATTAGATCACATCAAGGGAGATTCATAGGGCTAGCATTCCACTGTGGCATCAAGAGATAGGTGATATTGTTTTTATGTTTGAGAAGGAAATTCCCATGATTTTTATGGACTCTCAAGTCCATATTCTAATTCACCTACCTGATGAGTTTGAATTAGTTGGGGTGCTCTCATGTAGTTGGATGTTCTTCTTAGAGAGGTACATGAAAAAATTGAAGGGGTTTGTTAGAAAAATGGAAAAACTAGAGGGCTCTATGGCACAGGGTTACATAGTATACTAGTCGGTCTATTATGGTAGTGAGTACATCAAGCAAATTGACGACACGATAGGGGAAGTCATTTGGGACAACCATCAATATGAGGACAAAAGGGAAAGGGAGATACTCCAAATGAACGGAAAAAGGCACTTGATAAATAGTAAGTCAGTTATATTTTGTCAATTTAGTACAAAGAAATTGTTCACATTGAAGTTGATAATATATATTTCATCCCATTCTATTTGTTTTGAATTCTTGTATACATCAACGAATTTCGAAATTGATTCCATCAATACATTCTTTCTTTAAGTTGATAATACACATATTTGATCACATGCTATTCGTTTTGAATTTTTGTACACATCGGGGAATTTAGAAATTGATATCATCAATATATTTTTTCTTTACAACATGGAGAAAAAATGACCATGGGTTTTGTTTTATGAAGAGAAAAGAAGGAAATGGAAAAGTGACAAGAAAGAATTCAGGCAATTGAATGGTAGAAGCATGCCTTATCTTAATGATTTAAAATAAAACATGTTAAAAATATGTCCCAACAATTGGGTGGATAACCAGATAAAGAGAAATATGCAGTGTCCGGTCATAACCCACGTGGAGAAGATATGGATTCACTAAACATAGAGATTTCATGTAGCAACTCTGTAATAACCTATTTGGGTACAATGTTCTATTTATGACATTACACATTTGAATTGTAACACTTATTATGTTTTTATTAATGATTCAGTTATTAGACATATGTGTTGGCCCTTGGTTATGTAAGGAAGAGAAGATTAAGGAAGAAAATTGCAGTATGAACTACGTGGAAGGCACATAAACTGAGGAAGGGTCGAAGTGGTTAAAGAAGCAGAAAAGAAGGAGCGAAACGAAGGAAAAGCTAGTCATTGGAAGAGAATATCAAGGAAGATAAAGGATCGTGGACAAATCAGCAAGCAGAAAAATACATCAATGAGTTCTTTGGAGCACCTCGCGGAAAAGAAGGAAAGATGGGTTGGCAAATCACTTAAAGCACGGGTCAAGTGGACCTAGGTTTTTGTCACCTAGGATTTTGGATCTAGGGTTTTGACACCTATAATTTTCCATGTAATGTATAAATAAAGGTCTAGAAGACCTGGGAGGGTTCATTCTAAGTTGGTTCATTGATACTATGGTTGTTTTTGTTCATTGTTGACTATTTTTGTTGAGAAAAGTATTGAGACTGTATTGTAAGATCTTCAGCTGGGTGCAAAGATCAACCTTGCATCTGGGTGCGCAGGGGGGGAGAGAGAGAGAGAGAGAGAGAGAGAGAGAGATCTGCAAGCTAAGTGCGCATATAGAAATGTTTGTTTTCACCTAATATATCAAGAAACATAGTTTTATGTACATATCCCTAGAGAGAGGTTCAACCATGTATATCTTGTTGTTATTTGTGGTTGATGTTGTGTTATTTGTTATTTGCTATCATGTTATTGCATCGTTGTGTTAGATTTGAGATATAACTTGCGAAGTAAGATTAAGAGTGGTAAATAACATCTAGATTGTTTTGTGTTGTTGTCCTAGATAATAGAATGACAAGAGAAGGACTCTGTTGAAGACCAAAACAAGAATCCTAGCATTAGTACAGAAGATTGGTTGGGAAGGTACATCTTCACCAACATACATGAGACTTTCTTTGGAGGAATTCATAAAGATTTATACGAGTGGTTAGCTAGATTAGCAGATACACAGTTTGAGATCAGATCTGGACCACCTGTGGTTTGGACAGAAGCACTGATCAAGAAGGTCAAGAGAGTTGATAACGTTGTGTCTAGCAAAGTGGATCTCTGATTTGATAGCACTATTGGAGGGTACATTACTGAGTTTTCTATCAACAGGGTCGAATCGTATAGTCAAGCAGAGAGGTACTTCTTTAAGGGACCTAGAGGAAAGTTCCTACACTTTTTAAAGTTGAGGATTAAGACGTTATTGCATGAGAATAATATCTTGAAGATACAGTGAAGATAATGTTCAATAATTCAGACAACGACAGTGACACAGAGGTTGGACACACGTGCAGTGGGAGACTGTTCAGAGAGGTTCCTCTTGTGAAACTATTTAAGGAAAAATATGGAGACACAAGATTCTATAGTGGAGAAGAAGCAGATCTAATAGACGAAGAGTATTTAGAATCCGCAAGAACAGAGGAAGTTCAGACAGAGGAACTTCACCGAGGAGAGCCAGAAACTTCGGGAACTGCACCTACTGTCGAAGTAAGTACTATTACTCCTCATGTTTTTTTAGTAGCATTAAGTAACCAGATTAACCAGAGTAGTCAAAGAAATCAGATTACTGTTACCAAAAGTCTAGCACATACTTAGTCAAGAAACCGAGGAAGATCTATGGCAGATGAGATGAGGCTACCCATTTTCAGAGGAGATGGATCTGAATATCCTGATCAACACTGGCTCTTATGTGAAGCTATATGGAGCATTAAGAAATTCACTGATGAACATGTCAAGAGAAATTAGTTTAGTACTACCTTGAGGGATCGCGCTCTGAACTGGTATATGAAGTTTTCTTTAGGACCTGGACATCCTAAACTGTTGAATGACATTAAGACTGCGTTGAGTGCAGAATTCAAGAAACCTAAGTCAGAGTCGCAGTGCATTATAGAGCTAAAATAAATCAAGAAGAAGGTAACTGAACCTGTTTGTGAGTTTGATCAGAGATTTAAGACTCTGGTAGGTCGTTTAAGTTTCCAAATCCTAGACGAATAGAACAAACAATGGTTCATCGCTTCTCTCCTGCCACGCATCAGAGTTCCTCTGATGCAATAGAAAGTCGCTTCACATCCTGAAGCACTAGAGATCACTATGAAACTAGAAGCAACCCCTGTAGGATAAACCAGCCCAGGTATGAGCCAAATCTTGAATCAGTTAGCCAATTTATCTTTACAGGTCGAAGATATGAAGAAAGACAAAGGAAAAGAGAAAATAGAAGATACATGGTGCATCATATATAAATAAGAGGGTCATGGAAAAGAGCACTTTCCCCTATTTCATGAGTACTTGGCCTCTAGAGAACCTCGTCCCTATTTCATGGCTACTATACCCTGGTGCGAGGTATGTAGAACTAGACATCGCTATGGTGAATGTTATTATATGAAAAAATATGTCCAGAAACCCACCAATCTTTACTGTACATTCTGTAAATCTGTGGGGCATGATGAGAAGGATTGTAGGGATTACAATCTCATGCATTAAATATCAAGGGATACATATATAATTCAAGGAGAAACACAGCAAGAAGAAAATAATGTGCATTTCAACTCCCCGAGAAGAGGAAAATCCAACCCTAATGGTGGATTTAAAGGAAGAGGATGAGGTGGAGGCATGGGACGAGGCAGAGGCTAGATTATTTTCTATAACTGCGCACAACCAAGACATTTGGAAAGGGATTGTCAGAACCCTTGTACCACTTGCAAGTACTGTAATTTGTTTGATCATGTCATTGAATATGTCCAGTATTGTTAGCCAAACTCTAGGAGAGACAAGGAGGAAACCAGCAAGTACAACTAATATCATCAGAACCTCATGGTGAAGACCTTGAAGTCAATGTGATTACTCGAGGAGGCGTTGTTACAAGAGAAGACAGGGTGACTCCAGGAAATACTGCAAAAGGATTAGGGATCAGAAGATCTACAGAGAAGACACAGTTGTTTGATCCAAGGAGAGAGAGGCATACTTTTGAGGAAGCAAGGAAATAATTTGTAGAAGGACAAGCTTCTTCGTGTAAGGAACAACTAGAAGTAAGGGAATGTGGAGTGCCTTTGGAATTTGATCATTTTGCCTCGCCCAGGCAAGGAAAAGAGGTAAGCAAGCTTATGGAATTCTTATGTACTTGCATTAATTTGATTAAGGATGAAAGAGTTGTACAAGAACTACAATACTTTATAAGACAGTATGAGATTGGAAGGGTAGATCCTCTGTTGAATAAAGAAGTACATGAAGTATCTAGAAAGAGAAGGACAAACAAGGAATTACATCTTCGTACTCAGATTGGATACTATGATGTATGTGGACTATGTGGTCCTCGACTTAGGATCATAAGTAAATGTTACGATGAAGCAGACTTGGGTACTAATGGGAAAACCTAGACTGATTTATTCCCCTATCAGGCTCAGGATGGATAATCAGCAGGTGGTGTTCCCCTTTCGAAGACTAGAACATGTTCTAGTAGACATCGAAGGGGTAGGGACACTTGCAGATTTTGAATTGATTGAAATTGTTGATGATAGTTGTCCCTATCCTGCATTATTAGGAATTGATTGGGATTTAACAATTCAACCGTTGTTGACCTAAAGAAGAGAAGAATGAAATTATAGGGTAACAACCTTAAATCCATTGAACCTTTGGACCCAGATGAAGGCCACAAATACACAGAACCTATCAGGGAATAAGACTGCACATATGAGCTAGAGAACATCTACAAACTAACAACAAGACAACATGATTACATTAATCCTATAGTATATAGAAATCTCAACTCGCGAAGTGAAAGTGCATGTTCATCAGACTCAAAAGAGGCATTGGAAATCTGGCAGAACAGAATGTATGAAGTCTCTACACAATGATGTGCCAGACTGACCAGAGTAGTTCATTGTATTGGTACAGAAGTAAGTAATCTTCCAACATTTCATGGCTTGAATCATTTTGAGACATTTCTAACTGAATTTGAGAAAATCGTACTAGTACAATAGAGGATGTTGGCACTAGATGAAGCCTTGAAAGCCACACCAGCTAGATGGTGGGGAGTACACAATTGGAACATCATGGAGTGGACACAATGTCACACCTTATTGACAGTATGCTTTTTAGACCAAGCATAAGGATGTTAAGTTCGGTACGTAGGCCAGAGTTTTCCTAAGGACCACATGCGAAGTTGTGAGAAGGCCTGGAAAAACACTCCTAAATAACAGTGGGTGCATGAGTTCATTAACACCTTGGATACTACGCCTATCGACTAGTATCTTCAAGAAGAACTGTTCCTTAACACTACATATTGATATGGAATGACTCATAACTTTATAGCTATGTTTTTTATTTGAGAGTCAGTACCCTACAGTAGATCATCTTTTGCAAATTGTGAGATAGAAGGTATTTGAGGAGGCACCTAACCTCTCGTTTGAGCAAGAATATGATGAATGGACTGTGCCTCTTTAGCAGTTACAATATTTCTACAATATTAATGTTGGTGAGGATGATGAACCTAGAGATGTAAACATTCCAGAAACTGAAGGTCACAGAGACATAGAAGGACCGGGGATTGAACTAAATTTTGTTGGACAACCCATTAAAATTAAGAAAGTTAATATTGGAACAGAGCGAACACCTAAATTAGCAAATGTTTGAGACTATTGGGATGATGCTAGTATTAGCAATATCACAAATCTATTACATGAATATCAGGACTTGTTTCCAACTAAGTTCACAGACATGAAGGGCATTAAAGGACCCATGGGAGAAATTAAGATCCCCTTGAGAGCAGATGCAAGACCCATCAAGAAGAGACCTTATAGATTGAATCCAAAATATACTCATACACCAATTTGGTGTGCTAGCTTGGCCGTGACTTTAAAAATAGATTATTATTATTATTATTAATCAGAAAGTTAGGATTGAATTGGATAGAATGTTGGAATCAGGAATCATAGAACCTATTGAGGAATATGAATGGATTAGCCATATGGTGGTCCAAGATAAGAAGTCAGGAGAAATCAGAATTTGTGTAGATCTAAGGAAGTTGAATGATGCATTCCTACATGAACCTTTTCCTACACCCTTTACTGATGAAGTTATAGATAATGTAGGAGGACAAGAGGTCTACTCATTCATAGATGGATTTTCAGGTTATCACCAGATCAGAATTGCTAAGGAAGATCGCCATAAGACCACATTTGCAACATAGTGGGGGTCTTTCCAGTATACTATGATGCCTTTTGGGTTGAAGAATGCATCAGCCATATTTCCAGGGTGGTGGTTGTTGGCACAGGGGTAGACCTAGGGTTCAACATTATAACAATGCACCAACAAAACCCTAACTACCGGCCCTTTCGGCAACACCTGTGAAGCAGATGAATTCTCACCCGAGGTAGAGGTAGGGGTGCTTGCAAGACTCACATGTCTTCATCCTTAGTTGGGACACCGATTTGCGATTACAACACCTTAACAGAGAACTTAGCAGCTATATTTCACAGTAATCACTTCGCAAAGAAAACCCTAATTACAGAGCAACGCAGTATTCAACCAGAGATAACATATAGATGCACTTAGCATAAAGGAATAGATCAGACCTAGAATTCATTCACATTACTAAGCACTAAGATATTATATCAAATGCATCTAACATACATTACTACATTAATCATATGAACAATAAACATTCACAATGCACAAAGCAACCATAACGCAACATATACATGGTTCACCCCCAGCCTGGGGCTACATCCACCAACTCTTCTTCTCTTTTATTATATTTGATCAATCAAATACATGCACAGAGACTAAAAATCCTACTCCGCATAGGACAAGAGATCCACACACACTTTGCTAGATCCTCCTTCCCCGAACTAGGTCACAACACAAATCCTTGACACAGTCTCTTACAGTCACTTGCACTTAGCTCTGAAAGTTCTCAACATAGCATGCACAAAGAATTTACAACCTGTACTTAGAACTTAGCACGGTATCAAAAACCCTTCTCTCTTTCTTACATCACCTAGAATTCTATTTATACATTATAAAAAGGGCCTAAACATGGGTAAACCCATGGGATAACATCCCCATACACGTTACATAAGCCTAAAACCCTAAAATCCCTAAAAAGTGGTCGAGATCCCACGACCTCTGCTTTAACTTGCGCTTCGCCTTCAACAGCCTGTCGAAGTCCCAAAAGTAGGTCAAACATGACCAAGGATCCTCAAAACTTGGTCAAGGGCCAAGAGGCCCCCAACACTCACTTGTGACTCATCCCGAGTCACTCTGATCTGGGTAGCTTTGCTTCAAAATCCTCGAGCTTGGCTCGAGCTGCTTCGACCTGTTGTTTCACCAAGGCCTCCTTCTCGGTGAACTCTTGGATAACTTCTTCGTTGATAGGTCCCTCTAAGCATTGTTCAGCTATAGTGACGACTTGTTCCATTTCTCCTCCTCGTCCTTCAATTTATGTGAATAGTTGGCAAGACTCATCCTATATTGGTTGGAGCCTCTGAGTCACTTCCATGAATCTTCTCTGAATGGTGTGGACTTGATATTGAACAGTGTGCTCTTCTTGGGATCGCTTCATCCTCTTTACTACTGACAGGGGATTCAACTGCGCCTATATTGTTTCTGCTTGTTGCTTTACCTCATGGAGTTGTGAATCCAATGCCTTCAGTTCAAGATCCTCAGTGAGTCGCTCATAAGTCTGGGCACTATGATCACTTAGTTGTTTACATTCCATGGCGAGGGCCTTGATTCTCTCAACTACACTTCAAGCAGTTGCTTCTCTTTGATCTCGTATATCCTGTGGAGTGTTGGGCACTATTCGTAGCTCTAGATCTGTGATTCTCTTTTGAAGTTGTTGGATAGCTTCTGCAAGATGCACTACTTGATGTTATACTAGTTCTTTCACCTTTTTCTCTAAGCATGTCACAGAGCAGAGTGCTCTGCTAACTGCTTCTTTGAATCTGAGTTGCTCTGTGAGAAAATGCTCTTTCTCTTACTGGATTTCTACTTTCTCCTCTTCAAACTTTGTTTGGAGATAAACCTTCTCTTACTGTGCAACTCGACGTTGCTCTATGACTACTTTTTGCACTTGCTTTAGGGCCTCTGTGGCCTATTATGTTTCTTCATGTGCGCGACGAAGGTGAGCTTTGGTTGCATCAACTAGTCTGCAGAGTTGGGTAGGCTCATCTCCTAACTCTGTTATTTCTTATGGAGGGGGCGCAGTGGATACTCTGCGACTGGATTGAAGGGTCTGTTGTACCCCTCTAAGTTCAACCTTGATTATGTCGTACATTTCCTCCTGCTTCGCTTCATGTTTCTCCAAGACATCCTACAAGGCATATTCTACATCTACCATGATGAAGTCAAAGTCATCGACCATGAGCACGGTTCGCATCATGGTTTTTCTCTGTCTTGACTTCTTCCGTGAGGTAGGTTTCATGGGAGAAACCTTTATTTTCTTCGAGAGACAAACCTCATCAACAAGATCCCTAGGCAGTGTTACTTCACCTTGCTTCTGCTAATCTTCTTTTCCATTGGTCTCTTCTTTA
>JZKD02S1758637.1:54689-105633 GCA_000966675.3 Picea glauca | reverse complement strand
ATGCTATTGTTATATAATGAAATGAAATGAAACTCAATAATAACTTAAACCTTAACAACATATAGGTGAAGTTAGAAGTACTCTGTGTATGAAGATATTGGATTGGTGTCTACACATATCTTGTTGAGTTGGTACTCAGGTGAGGGGATTGGTGTCTCCAACAGGTTGGTGCCTAAAAATATTGTAACAGTAGGTTGGTGCCTACAACGGTTGTTGGGTTGGTGCTCAGTTGAGGAAATTGGTGTCTCTAGTAGGTTGGTGCCTACATCTTGTTGGGTTGGTGCTCAATTGAGGAGATTGGTGTCTCAAGTAGGTTGGTGCCTACAATATTTGTAACAATAGGTTATTTCCTACAAGAATTTGTAAAGATAAGTTTTATGGTTTTCGCCTGATTGGGTTTCCATGTTAAACTCTGTGCACTGTGATTTGAGTTTATATGTGATTAGTGTTTCTCAGTTAATGAATGATGGAATAATGGTTAAATAAGGTAAAAGGTATATTATATTGATTCACCCACCCTCTCAGTATAAGCATAAGTTCAACAATTGGTATCATAGCGGGTTCCTTCAAAGACAGTTTAACCACTGGAAGGCAGATCCCGAGCACATATGGATTGTAAGGAAGGTCTCCCTACAAACAGAGCTCCATTGTTCAATGGAACAAACTATGAAATATGGAGTATAAGAAATAAGGTATATTTTAATTCCCTTGGGTTTGGTATTTGGGAATCAATCACAACAGGTTATATAGATGAAGTTGGGAAGGAGTCAAGTGAAAAAAATGAAAAAGCAATAGAGGTCATCTTGAGTGGCCTACCAGATTTTGAGATTGTCAAGGTAATAAAGTGTACAATAGCTAAACAGATTTGGGACAAGCTACAAAAAATTCATGAATAGATATCCAATGAAGAGGGATTCGATGATTGTTCTCGTTGTAAGCGAGGTTAAGAAGAAGAAGACATTGATGGGGAAGTGAATCTTGAAGCAAAACTCGTTAATGCCTTAGAAGAAATAAACATACTTTTTTTGTTTTGTTTGCTAGTTCTTCCTTGACCTGCAGTAGTAGCCTGTGGCTGAGAAACCACGACTTAGGGGCATCTAAGTTGTCAAAATCACCCGGGGATCACACTTGGCCTGAGCCACACCAACCCTTAACATGGCTGGATTTTTTGTCCCAACAGGTTTCAAACCGATGACTTTAACATCACAGAGTGCCTTAACATCACACTCCATCACCGACTGTCCTACACCTCGGGGGAAGAAATAGACAGACTTGGGAAACATAATATAAAGAAATAGATTGTAGAGCTTATGCAAGAAGTGATCACGTGAGAGATAGAAGTGCAGGTTCTTACAAAACCTCAAAGGATGATTATGTGAGTAAAAAAACTAGAAATTCTCATGACTTTGCTAATAAAAACTACAATTCATTTTCTCTTCTACTTGATACTAAATGTTATAAGTGCAATAACTATGGGCACATGGCACATGAAAATAGAAGAAACATGATAAAGTCTCCTAAACAAAATAGGGAAGAAGATGTTCTTACCAAGCATAGAGAAGAATACACCAGGGGGTGGAAAAGAAAGTAAGAAGAATTGAAGAAAGAAGAATGTGGACTTGCACTTTATGCTCAAAATTAAGGGAACCAATGGTATATTGATAGTGGATGCTCAAAACACATGACAGGGGATCATACCAAGTTTCCCACCTTGAAGGAAGAAAAAGGAGTGTGTGTTACTTTTGGAGATAAGGATTCTGCAAGGATAGTTGGAAAAAGGTATTGTTAGTCTTGATAATGGAAAGACTAAGGCATATAATGTCTTTTATGTTGAAGGGTTAAAGCACAATATTCTAAGTGTAATCCAAATGTGTGATCAAGGTTACAACCTCACATTTCATTCTAAAGGGTGTGAGATAAGGAAAACAACTTCAGGAAGATTAGTGGAAAATGTGAACAAAACCTCAAGAGATGTATACATACTCGAGAAAATCAAAGGAGAAAAATGTTGTATGGGAGTGATATCTCTCTCATCTTGTTAGTAAAGGGAAGCACAAGCTTAGGGGGAACAACCCTTTGCCATTGATGTCAAAGGGGGAGAAGATGCAGATAAAGGAATAATTGCAGACACAAGGAAAGTTGCAGACAAGGGGAGTATCATAATTGACTAAGGGTTTCCATCAATGACAAAAGGGAGATTGTTGGAAATATTGTTGTCATTGATGTCAAAGATAAGGGGAGATTGTTGGAAATATTGTTGTCATTGATGTCAAAGATAAGGATAATTGTTGGAAATATTGTTGTCATTAATGTCAAATATAGGGGGAGACAACAAATGTTCAATATAAATATTGCAAGCCTACAAATGTCCAAGACAAATATTGAAAGGTGGAGATTGTTGAAAGTATTACTTTTGGATTTTTGATGGTCAATTTGGATACCCTATCTTTGAAGGCATTTTTACCCTACATACCTAGCTCAAATGGGAGCACAAATTATATGGTTGGAAAGATTATTATGATACCTTTCCAATGGTATATGACATTCCCTCTAACTCCCTAGGAATGAGGAGATATGAAATTTTTCGTTCGACAACCCAACCAAAAAATTGAGGCCGGTTCAGCGAGTCTTTACAAGTCAACCCTGAAATTGGGGACAAAATTACTATAAATATAGGATAGATGTGCACATTTGTAGAGAAAGCAAGTAAGAGATCAATTCTGAGGTGTGCAAAAGTGATATGAGGTGTGCTAAAGGTGTTGGGGTGTCTTCTTGGGATCTAAAGGTGAGCAAGAGAAGTCTAAGGGATTTTCTTGGGGTCCTTACTTGTTCTCAAGGTGAGCTATTTTGAGGTTGTGATGTTGTCATCACTATGATGCTATCATATGCATTGTTCTAATGTTGTGATGTTACCGTCACTGTGATGCTACTGTGTGCGCTATTATGAGGTTGTGATGTTGTCGTCACTGTGATGTTGCCATATGCACTCTTCTGATGTTGTGATGTTGTCGTGTGCACTATTATGAGGTTGTCATGTTGCCGTCAATAATTATATTATCAAATGATGTTATGAGGTTAGCTAGGGCATGAATGATACATGTGACTAGGGATTGAAGGATTGTTTATGGAATGAAGCATGTAGGTGAAGTCATAAGTACTATGTGTATGAAGATGTTGGATTGGTGTCTACACATATCTTGTTGAGTTGGTGCTCAGGTGAGGGGATTGGTGTCTCCAACAGGTTGGCGTCTGTAAATATTTTTAACAATAATTTGTGCTTACAGGTGTTGTTGGGTTGGTGCTCAGTTGAGGAGATTGGTGTCTCTAGTAGGTTGGTGCCTACATCTTGTTGTGTTGGTGCTCAGTTTAGGAGATTAATGTATCCATTAGGTTGGTGCCTACAATATTTGTAACAATAGGTTGGTGCCTACAATCTTTGTACAATAGGTTGGTGCCTACAATCTTTGTACAACAGGTTGGTGCCTACATGAATTTATAAAGATAAGTTTTATGGTTTTCGCTTGATTTCGTTTCCATGGTAAACTCTGTGCATTGTGATTTGAGTTTATATGTGATTATTGTTTCTTAGTTAATGGATGATTAACGAATGGTTAAATAAAGTAAAAAGTATCTTATACTGATTCACCCCCCCTCTGAATATAAACATAAGTTCAACATCCCAATGCTTTCTTCTCTGCAATGATTCTCTGGGCCTCTTTGAAATCGTTCAAGATTTTTTAAATATAGATTAGTCAACATAAAATGGTCCTTTCTTATAGTCTTTGGCTTTCTCAATGAGCGCTAAGATGTTCATACTAAAATTGTTCAAAACCACAAAAAAATTAAGTCACTTGTAGAATGCAAAGATGATACATGACTAAAAACATGATTGAGCAAATAGAAGACTAATATGAACATATTTCACCTAATATGGTCTACACTCCTCTTGATAGTTTATAAGAATCCATGAAGGTCCCATTTATCACTAAATTGTTAATTTGGGAACCTTCTATGCAGATGTTGTAATGCTCTCTACTTACTATCACTACTTATTTTTTCCCACTTTTTGTGGTATTCATTCAACCATTCCCTCGTGACTATGCCAAAATTATCATTATGGACAATTGCACCACTTGCAATTTTTTAAATCTCACCTTCCTCGGTAACTTGTGTATCATCATCATTGAATGGATTTTATCTATATTTAATCGATGAAATAGATTTCCATCTATGTTTTGTTGATATTATGGTAGTTGCGGGAGGTATTAACCTCTATGTGTAACCTTTGACGAGACTAGAATATTCCGGGAAACAAGAGAAACCCTAAATAGTTGGTTAATAACCCTAGAAGATAAGTTGACTCAAGAGAATAATTTATATTAAGTTATTAGCCTCCAAGAGAAGAAATCGACCCATTTAAGTGACTAGGAGGACTATAAATAGAGGATGCTTGAGCTCATTTTCACTCACTCACTCTCACAACTGCATAAGGACTAGTGGTGCACATGACTGGAGGAGAGTTGCAGTTGTTGCAGTGGTGACTTGGTCTTTGGTTATGGTTTGTACTTTCTGCTTGGTACGCTAACTTTGGAGAGAGGTACGCTACCTTGGTTGGTTATTGGTTCTAGTAATTTCTTCCAGAATTATTCTGTCTTTCAAGGTTAAGGTGCTCGGGGGTGGCCTTTGTGCCTATGGTTGGGTGAAAATATAGTGATATTGTCTATGGTGTAATGAGCACACCTATTATTTTAACATGTTCATCCCCGTCTCTATGCTTCGTACTCAAGCATTAGTATGCACATCGTAAAACGACTAAGTTCCATGACAAATGTAGTATATTGGATTCAATTATGTTCTAAATTTCTCTAAAAAATGTAAGAAAGGCATACCATGGATTACATTCTCAAATCTTCTATGATTAAGACCCTAGTAACTTTCTCCCTACTACACTTTGAGATCCAAAAATCCTCAACATTGTTTTAGGAGCTAAAACTTGGTGGAGATGGTTATCAAGTAAAGGTGAGCTCTAGAGCACCATATGGAAATACGAATATGCGAGTGATCTCAATACTCAAGATTTGATTCAGATGGAAGGGAATCATCTTGGCTCCTTTATATGGAATGCATCGTGGAAAAAAATATCCATAATTCAACGCCATAGTTTCTGGGAAGTCTGTGATGGAAAAATTGTCCTCTTCTGAGAAGATTCTTGGTAGCAACAATAAAAACTTCAAGACAAGCCTACATTTTCTGCACTCAAATATTTTTACAAAGCTCGAAAAGGCCACACCATCCATGATTACTGGGATCCCAACCCTGAAAATCGAGATTGGAGGAGTTGGTCTCTTTGCCTAGATCACCTCCTTTGCATCTTTGTCCCAACTTTTCAGCTCTGAAATAGAATTAAGTAAAAGTTAGATTCACGTTTCAGATAATCCTAACAAGCTAAGATGGGGCTAAAGTCTAAAAGGAATATTCAATGTTAAATAAGCTTACAATCTATCTACCAACCATGCCGACATTCCTACATATATCATCTGGGATAAAATATGGATGGTGAATCTGTGGCCGAAAGTTGCCACCTTTCTATGGCTAACAACTCATCACAAAATCCTTACATGGGACCAATTGCTTCAGAGAGGTTATCATGGACCAACCTATTACATCATGTGTAAGCAAGAAAGGGAGTCTATGGAACAACTTATTAATACTTATCTGTTCTTTGGGATCTTGGAGCAATGAATTTTCGCCAATCAAACTGCGACAAAACCATAATCACACTCTCTTTAGAGTCTTAGAGGCAACTTGCTTTTCAAAATCCTATTATTATCAGAGTTTGGAAACTCTTCCTTGGGTTTCTTCTCTAGGAAACCTAAAAGGAGAGGAATCGACACATCTTCTAAAACAACGGACAAACCCCCTCCCATTATTTGGAAGAAGATCCACAATGATATTTTTGAAACCCTACAATCCCAATGTTGGAAGGAGGAAGATCTCAGCTGTGATCATTCAGAACAAATAGTTATGCACAACTGGGATTTCAACCTCTCTTCATTCACTTGCTCTTCCAAAGCTACTCATACTTTGGCTTACCATCCCCTTGAATGGATTCCTCGTCCCCCAGGTTTCATGAATATCAACTTCGATGGAGCCTCTAAGAGCAACCCAAGGGAAACTCATTTTGGAGGCATTTTCAAATATTCTAATGGTGAGATTATGCACATTTATACAAGGAGCCTAGGATGCACATCTAATAATGCATTTGAGCTCTAGGAACTGATATATGGACTCTAAATTGCAAAGAGTCAAGGTTTCCTAAGCTAATAGCTAAAGGGGACTCACAACTCATCATCAACACATTAACCAAACTTCAAAATGGATCTGCTCCTAGCCAAGTATCTATCAAATGGTGTCTGGAGATAAATCTTGAGCTCCTTCACCCCATCATCCTAGACATACCTAGTCTCATCCCCATATCATACCAAATTATTAGAAAACAAAGTAGCTAACTATCTAGTGAATGAAGGTGTCATTAATCAAGGGATGGATTTGAACACTAGTTGGGATAATCTCAACAATGCAATGCTCAAAGACAACTGTCAATGCCTAGCAATCAAAGACCTGAAAAAGAATGGAGGCATGATCCAAGATGAGGTGCCAAGATCCTCCAAGGATACTCATACAATGCTCCACTTATCCTTTGAAGATGTTGGTCACACCAATCACAACTAATCAAAAGTTCCTTGCTCTAGTTTTTAGTTTACTTAAGTTTTGTTGGTTTCTCTTTTTGAAATTATCTTCAAACTCCACAATCATAACATGCCCGGTTTCCTTCTTGGTGGGCTCTTTAGATATCAATTTTTGGACTAGTCTTAATCCCGTGTTAACTTTTGAAAGTGGTCAACCTAGTTTCCCTCAGGGCAAGTCTTGGGGGTATTTTGTCTTTTTGAGGCTATCTATCATGCTCTTTAAGTACATAACAGAGGCTTTAGTTTAATCTGATAATTGTATGGCTTGGACTCAATGACTTCTATTGCGGTAGCACAATAGACTTTTGAATCCCATTGTATCTATGTATTTTATCTTGCCCCTCTAATAGAATATCAACTCTTACATACATAAAAGAAAAACACATGCAACAATGCAAAGACTAATCCTCAAGCACTATTGGTTAACATTGTTTGATTAAATGACCAAATCAATATTCAAATATATACAAGGTGGACAAGAAAAATTGTCAATATTCAATGTTACGATCCTACCCTAACCCCCTTACTTAGATACTTTATTAGTGTATGATGTCACCTTCCTTGAAAAAGGCCCATTAAATAGTTAGTTAATAGTCATTCATTGTAAAAAGGGTCATATTTATTAATAAGGCTCAAATTAGTGGGCGGGCCTTCTTTATAAGTAGGCCCATGTGTATTTATGATTCTCTTTGGATAGCTATATATTGAGTAGAAGGTTATGTAATGTTTTTTCAAGAATTGTTATTGTAACTGGAGCTTTGCTCTAGGAGGATGCCCCCTCGAAAAGGAAAGTGAACATAACTCTCTATTTTTTATTACTAAGATATTACAATTTATCTATTTTCTCTTATGTTTTTTGTTTTTTCTCTACAATTTATGTGATTTCTATGAATTTTTGGAGTCAAGTACATTACAGGTGGTATCAAAGCTTTTTGTAGGGCACGAAGAGGGGTAATTTTTGGTCAAAAATTGGGAGATTTTTTTTCTTCTTTTTGTTGCTTTTTGAAAAAGAGGACAGTTGAATTCACATCGATTTGTGAAACTATTTGTGCTTAATTTGGATAAACTGGCTTGATATTTGAAGTCCTCTTGAAGAAATAATTTCAAAAAACAAATCATCCAAAACGGAGTCTGAGAAGTAGAGATATCATTGATTTAAAATCAACCTTCTTTTAATGTTTTTCGGTGATGGTCATGAATTTCATATATTGGATATCTTTTGACAGAGTGCACGAATTTAAGTCAAATCCATGCTAATAGATTTAGATAAGTTGTGGAATTTCATTATTGGAGTCATAATAGTTGATTCAAGAAGTATTGCAAAAGTTGTGATCATTTTACATTCTTGGCCTCAAACCCTACCTTGAACAAGTAAGTTATTTTTTGGTGATTTTAAGAGCTTTTTTTTAGGGTCTCCTAACATTTTGAATTTTTTTAGAGACATGTTCCGGTGTATTTAAATAAGACAATGATCTATCATTTAATAGGAAAAATTTTGGTTGGGGGAAGAATAGAGACACAAAAAATACAAGTGGAATCACATTGTTGGAAACCCTTGTAATCCTTGTTCATACCCCTTCCAGTAGTATTTCATTAGACAATACCTGTATATGGAATCTCACTTCTACGTACCCTCAGGTACATAAGAATTCCCCTATGTATACCTGAAATCAACTCTAGATAAGATAATTCACCATCTTGTTGCTATAGTACATTGAGAACAACACTCATGGAGATCATTCTCTAGTATATGGGTAGTCGAGTATTATAGCAAAGGGCATGGTTCAGATGAGTGTTATTGTTGGATCCCACATGCATATTAAAGAGATATATCACCTAACACTCCCTTGTCCTCGGGACCTGATAACCTTTTTTCAAAGAGCTCACCCATGAAGGATCTATAAACCACATCATATTTCCCCAAACAACATGACAACCGACTCTACTACAAGAAGGTTGGACTTTATGGAATCTCATCTTAATCAACTTCAAGAGAACATAAATGGGTTGGTTGAGAAGTGGGATAAGAAGTTGGATGAGAAGTTGGAGTAGCAAAGTTAGTAGAACTTAGCTAACTTCGAAAAGATGTTGACTGAGAAGTTGTAAGGTATGCTAGCTCAAGGCATACCATAAGAACACCACTATACTACACAACAGATTGAGCCACACAACAAAGAAAATTCTAATTTAGGACTATGTAGCCACCCATAATCCTCTTCAAGTCCACAAAACAATAAAACAATGGATAATAACATATGTCACCATTCTCCTTGTTAAATTTAGAGTTGCTATTAAGTTCTTTTCAATTTACTAGACAATAATAGCTTAAGTAGGATCACTGAGAGAAACACAATCACAAGGTACACAACATTTTATTCTGGGAAACCCTAATGGGGGAGAAAACCTAGCAAAAAATTCCTTAATATAGATTGCCAATACAATGACAAGACCAAAGACCAAAACACTAGAGAATATCCAAGACTGAGCAATGTGTCTCTCTCTCCTTCTTGTTACAACTACATCTACCTCCAAACTTGTGCACTAGATGAGTGAATTGAGTGAGTGAGTGAATGAGGCACTATCCTCTCTTATTTATACTAGCTGAGGAGCGCTAGGGTTGTGTCTCTTCACCAAGCAGGGCCGACTTCTTCAACTAGTGGTTAAAACCACTTTAATTAGCTCTAGGGGCTGACTTCTCAATTAGCATCATATAAACATGGTTTGACCAATCCACAATAGGGGATTTGGTCATGCATAATCCCCGACATTATCAATCCACAAAAGGGTATTGATCTATTTAATAATAATACAATTATAATTAGAATATACTTCGCAGTTACAATATTTCAACACTCCTAAGGTGGATCTAAACAAATTTGATGGTTCTGACTCATAAGGATGGGTCACCCAGATGGAACATTACTTTTCCCTCCATCGAATTACTGATGACATGATGAAACTTAGGGTGGGGGTTCTGTATCTATATCTAGAATGATGACAATGATGCTAAGTTGCACAAAACGGGGAAATGTTTCTAAGTTTCCGAAACCGGGATGGTATGAAACAATCCCTCAAAAAATGGAAACGTCGTATATAAAATATATATAGTTTTTTTAAAAATAAAACATTATATTGCAAGACAAACATTTCTTTTTTAAATGAGTGTTTGGGGGCCCTACAACTCCCTATTTTTGTTTTTTGGCCTCTAAAACACCTTAGAATGATTGAAACGCCGCCCGTATGAAATGGTATGGCTAGAAAATGTTGACGGTCATACCGTACGACGTTTCCAAATCGATAAACGTCGTACGATATGGCTGGTGGCATTTCCTGGCCGTACTGTACCCGTTTCAACATTTTAGAACATTTTCGACTCAGAAACAGGGGGGTAGGGCATTTCCTGCAACTTAGCAATGGTGGGAATGGCACGAAAAATCCTATGTGGGCTACATCGCATGGAGTTAGTTTGTTAAAGATATCCATCCACATTTCAAGAGAGATACTCACTATTTGGGGTGACTTACCAAGTAACGCTAAATACAATTAGTTTTCGATTTTATGGTAGCCTTTGAGCAATTAGCCATCCGTACAGAGAGATTAATATATTATTTCGATAAAAAATGTTTCATTAGTGGCCTCAAGGAGTGTTGAGAAAAAGCTATGGAATACCTTACTCAATCATTTTCAGATCTTCCCTGGCTAGGACAAGATAGTTGGGAATGTCACCTAGGGTTTATAGCCTCAAAACTTTCACTCAATCCACAAGTATCAATTACAAAGGATGAAGGCTAATTTTATGATTTATATTTGTAACAATGTAAAAATAAAAATTTAAACAAAGCTAGGTGAATGTATATAGATTTTACATTGAAGTAAACATGGAGACAAAAGCGAAAGGAAGAACCAAGTCATGAAAACACATATATGAGACAGAACAATAATATGATTTTATTTCATTCTGAGATACAAAACTATATTTCTCTTTTACAAACCCCTGCGAGGGTATGGACCAAAGTCAAATTTAGAAGTTTCTGATGGCCACCATACAAAAAGACCCCGACAGTGAAATAAAACTGAAACTAATGATCTGGATGCGCTTGCCACAAAATGTTGTCACTTGACTCTGCAAGATATTCTTTATCAACCATGAAAATTAATTCATAAACAAACAAGAATACACAGACTATCAAGGATAAATCAAACACCTTTAAAACAAGCTGCTGAAATGTATGATTCAGTTTTGAATCCTACTGCCTTCAATAAGACCATGTTGTCATCAAGAGGATTAGGCTTTCAAGTAAACTCATAAATGAATGAAAACTGAAGCTATATCACTAACTACAAAGCAAACCTTAGTGTTGTAGTTCCCCTTCTATTCTCTCCTCCCCTTGCCTCCTCATCTCATTGAGCCTTTATTCTTTCTCAATAATTTGAGGTAGTTCAACTACTTTCTTTAGTTAAGCCAAATTAGCTTAACTAATTACTTTGAGAGAAATAATTAACAATAATATATAAATAAGGGTCTAATTAATAATAACTAAATAGGTGGGACCCCTTGTGACTCCCATTATTTTCTTTGATAATCATCAAATATAAAGTATAAAATTAATCATTTGAATCACATAACACCCTTGTAACTCCCATGCTCATAATTTAAATCGAATATTAAATATCGGAAAAAATATGACCATATCCCAAAAATAGTATATCCATGCTATCCCAGAAAAATTGCTTAAATAAAAGCTTGTTGTCCAAAACTTGGTCAAAGTAAAGAAAAATTGTCTCATCAAAATCCATATTTGTTGTTTGAGGCATTTTGCCTCTTCTCACTGTTATCCTCCCTTGACTTTTCTGTGACAACCTTTGGTTGGTTAGACCCTCAAGGATGCATTAATACGCGTGGAGGAACAATAATGCAGGGAAAATTCTAAGGAGGTTGAAATGGGGGTCTTTGAGGTCCGGGGTTCTCTTATTCCGGCCATTACTGCCCCTACTAAAAAAAACTCACCCTGTAGCAATATTTAATCAGTCATGAAAATTTCTTAATAACCCATACATGAAACTCAACTTAAATAAATCAAGAGTTGGCTCTATTATTTACCACAAAACCCATGAAATTCATCCATAAAACTTTCATTAATTAATTGCCATATGAACAGGGGATTGACAGGGTCATTGGGAGTATGGGGGGTTTGTATTGTGCGTAAAATGATATCATGGAGGAGGAAAGATTCATGAATACTGTTCAAGAAATCAATCAAACAATCAAACTGTGTATACAACCAGCTCCCAGAATACCAATCATCAATTAACTTCCACATCATTTATTTTATTTACATACATACTTTTCCTTAAAAATGAGTAACAACAGAACATGGAGTGTAAAAATGTAATTGGGATAATGAGGGGAGTGTATTTTGCGTAAAATGGTATAATGGAAGGGACTCCCATGGATATTGTTCTATCATATATCAAATAATGTCATTTCCAACAAAAAAATTCAAACCCCTTTACTGTTTCAAAATGAAAACTC
Organism: Picea glauca; assembly: GCA_000966675.3. Classification (NCBI taxonomy): domain Eukaryota; kingdom Viridiplantae; phylum Streptophyta; class Pinopsida; order Pinales; family Pinaceae; genus Picea; species Picea glauca. Next base: position 93,351 of record JZKD02S1758637.1, on the reverse strand, counting down.
AACACTCTGTTTCCAAAATTCCAGAACTGATGTTTCACTTCAAGGCTGTTCATTTGCATTTAGAAGTTGCGTTGCAAAAGAATCATTTCATGATTTTTTCCCAAGAAACATTCAACAATAATAACACAGCTCGCGCACAATATGGTCAAGGAGGCACAACATTCCAACCATTACAATAATCACCCCCAACAGTCAAAGAAATGGACAGACTGTGGCCCACGACAACAACACTGGTATTAAAATTTCAACTGATACTTCAAATAACAATGCTTCTAAATTCCCCTTTCATTCTGGTTTGCAAGACTCATTCAATGCATATATAATTCATCCATAGAGGTACTCTTTTCATATGGAAACAACACTCAGCAAGTCGTATCCTTCAAACAATGACTTTGCAACGTTGTCATCACCCAAATATTTCCACATGACATACCATATCTCTTTTTCTTTAAAAAAAATAAAAAATAAGCTTGGCACTTTTTCTAACATTGCACAGTAAACAAATGGACAAAACCCATGACTAAAAAGAGCACGAACAACGTCTCTATTAAATTCTGGGTTTGCCACTTCCACAACGTTTTTTCAAATACAAGGTTCGATATATAATCATCAACGGGGATGCAGTATAGGAGGACGAGTTGACCAGTAGTTTGAGGGTTTGGCCAAAGGAATATCTTCAATAGTCTAGCACCACCATAAGTTTCCACAATCCTATTTATAGAGTTTATACAAGGGCACGGGCATGACAGCCATGAAAGCCGCACAATTAAATGACAGGCAGAGTTTAAAAATAATCCAAAGGCTACAAACAGTGGTACCATTCTCATCAAACATAGAGGAACCAATAAAGAAAACCAGAGGCAAGGCAGGCCCAAAAAATTCCAAACAATATCTTTTTTCCGTAAGTAAAGCCACAGAGCAAATATAGTTTTATCAACAATAGGGGACACCCACACCATTTTTAATTGCAAATAATTCACATATAAACGCCACAGAGACCAACTTTTCAATAATCCATACACAGTTGAAAATCCCATATATCGTAAACTTTGGAAATGCACAGACAGTGAGCAAACTCAAGAGCCAACTTTTGACTTAATTAAAGAGCATAGCGAAAAATTCATGGATGGAGCAGTAAAAAACCTCATACCTGGGTGTAAAATTGCCAAGGAGAATTGACCAAGTCTGAATACCTCTTCCACAGCCGAACAAAGCGGAGCAACAACAACCAACAAAAGAACAAATGTGAAGTGGCAAGGGTGGCGACCTCTAGGTAGGTTAGAGCGACGTGCAATTACTGCATGTCATATCTACACTTACACCTTCAACCATAGAAAGTACGAGCAAGCTAGCCATACAACGCATAACCCACTAACAATTAATTGCAAGCTTGATACACCACCATTTCCCTAAGTCTCAAACCTAACAAATGCACCAACATTTGTTTAAAACTCCAATGTGACATATAACAAAGCTTGCTAGAGATACCATGTCCCGACCTTTAAACTTCCAATTCAAACAATGCACACAACCCTCGTAACATGAAATCAAGGTAATCACCACTCCATATATCACATACAACTTGAAACATGGAGTTTAGATCTCTTATCAAACTAAATGCAACATAATAACACTTGTGAGGGTTATATAAAGACAACATCATTTCTCCTTTAATCACATCGCCCATAACATCGTTTGATCAATTATTTTGATAGCGACTTAGAAGAAAATAAACTATATAGCTCAACTCGCAACCAATTCATAAGCACATAAAACATATGTGTCGTATTTCCGTCATATCACACAAGTCACACAAGGGGTCCCACCTATTAGTATATTATTAAATATAATTAAATAATAAGGCGTTGCAACCATTTGCAAGCAGGTACCCTATGTTGCGCTTTTGAGCGTCAACAAACTGGCGACTCCACAGGGAAATCAGTTTCCAACAGATTAAGAACTCATAATGTCCATTTTCGGAGACCGGTGAACAATGTCAAAGAATTATTGACCAGAATGATTATGCAATAGGGGAAAAAGATGGTTTAAGGGAAATAATGAGACAATATTTTGGCAATAACTCATGAAAAGTGGTACGTATGAGGGGGTTTGCTCCTGTATGCATAACAATCGATCAGTCACAGTAAAAAGTGTTTCTTCGTGTTAAGGATAAATTTTTTGATATGCTCTTTTGAATCTCAGGATGGAGGGAAGAAATGGATAGCATAAAATAGGGAAGAAGACCAAATCAACTATCTAACTTCAATACTGAAAGCAAAAAGCATTTTCAACGATGTCTAAAAGGAGGACATTGTGACAACTTTGTAAACTTTATTGTTATTGATCAACAATAATTACAGAATGGTGTTGTGGTGGCAAACTGATCGAAAACATTTCTGATAAACATCAAAACAAAATAGTTGAAAACAAAGCAACAAAATTAGAAAAGTCAATTGAACAAAGCAAAATAAAACAGTAAAGCAAGAAGCTATATACAACAATGATTTCCACATGGCGTTTATCAATCAAGTTGGTTGCACATAATGTTTTAGGTGGGAACCATTGGTACTATAAGAAAACAACCACTCTTTCAAATCCTTTAAAAGGTAAGAGTTTGCGCCTAGGACAAAAGCAATTTTGAAAGGACCTAGCCATAATTTCTGAAACTTTGAATGTCTTCCTCTGTCAGCATGGGTTGATTCCCAAAGTAAGACCTTCTCATTTATCTTAAATTTGACAGCTTTTGCATGTTTGTTAAAATATTTCTTTACAGTTTGTTGTCTTCTCTTTATGTTTTCCAAGGCAAAAATTCTTTGTTCTTCTAAGGCTAATAGGGCATTTATTCTTTGAGGAAGATTGGACGAATTTAATTCTTCAATCTGTAGCATCATCCGTAGAGAAGAAATTTCCAGTTCAATAGGCATAATGGCTTCTTGACCATAAACGAGCTCAAAGGGGGTGCAACCTGTGCTTACCTTGGTAGTAGTGCGATCTGCCCAAAGGGCGTAAGTGAGGAGGGCATTCCATTGACGAGGCTTATCTTCGATGAACCTCTTTATTATCCTAACCAAATTTTTGTTAGTAGACTCAACTTTCCCATTTCCTTGAGGGTAATAAGTTGATGAGATGAAATGTTTGACTCCCAACTTAGCTAGAAATGGAGTCAATTTTGCGGAAATGAAAGCGGTACCATTGTCTGTAATAATTTCTAAAGGAATGCCAAATCTGGAGAAGATATTAGTTTTTAGGAAATAAATTACCTGTTCATCTTGTGCATGTCTAAGAGGGACAACTTCAGTCCACTTAGTGAAATAATCAGTGGTTGTCAAAATAAAAATATGCCCTGCGAAAGACGGAGGATTAATAGGACCAATAAATTCTAGGCCCCATTTAGCAAAAGGAAAATCCATGATGAGAGGTTTTAAAGGCATGGTAGAAAGATGCTCTTTACCAACGAATTTTTGGCACTTGTCACAAGATCTCACAAATTTATAAGAATCTCAAAAAATTAAAGGCCAATAGTAACCATTTCTTATGATTTTAAAAGCAGTAGCTTTAGCATAAAATTGGCCACCAACATGAATAATAGAATCTAAAGATCCATGAGTTTCATGTAATAATTTATGTGCTTCCTCATCATTCAAACATCGAAGTAATATACCATCAACAAACCTTTTGAACAAAAAGTCTTCTAAAATAACATACCTGGAAGATTCAAGGCAGAGTCTTCTCCTTTGATGAAGATCTAAGTCATCTCGACATTTCTGATATTGCAAGTAATACGCCAGATTTTTATACCAGGGTGTTCAACAATAGGAAGGTTTGACTCTCAATATAAAACAGTGTTGAAAGAGGATTATCCAGATCATCAATTTCTTCACTTGCTTCAACATGTTGAGCTAAGTGAATGGCTAAGTCTCGTCCCTTAATTGTTTTCGAATTCATGATGGTTAGATCTTGCTCCTGAATCTTGGCAAGCCAATGTGCAAGTTTTCCTGAAAGATAAGTTTGTCAAAGAAAAAACTTGATCGAAGGAAAAGGGACTTTTACCTGCGTATGTTTGCCTAGAATAAAGTGGTGAAATTTCTCTACAACTTTAACAAGAGAAAATGCATGTTTCTCAATACAAGAGTACTTGAATTCATCGTCTGATAAAATTTGGCTCATGTAAGCTACAATTTTTTCATTATTCTGGTCATCACATTGTAAGAGAATAACAAAAACTGCTTCCTCAGTGGCATTAGTGTATATGATAAAATCTTTCTCAGAGTCCGGTTTCACCAGAATTGGCGTGGAACTGATTGCCTTATTAATCCTTACGAAAGCATTTTCGACGTCATCTGTCCAAGAAAAAGAGCGATCCTGCTTTATAAGATTATGTATTGGTTTAACCATTAAAGCGAAATTCGGAACAAACCTACGGACAAAGTTGGTAATGCCCACAAAGGATTGAACCTCCTTTTTGGAAGGGGGAGAATGAAGGTTCATAATAGCAATAATCCTTTTGGGATCTATGCTTTTTCCTGAATCAAAGACGATATGTCAAAGGAGCTTTCCCTTGGTGACACCAAAAATAGATTTAGAAGGACTTAAATAAATTCCAATTTTTTTGCATCACATAAGAACTTTTCTAAGATGACCAAAATGATCTAATTGATTCTTTGAATAAACAATCAAATCATCAAGATATACTTGGATAATTTTACCAATCAGATCGTCAAAATCTATTCACATAGCTCTTTGGAAAGTGGCACCTGCATTAGACAAGCCAAAAGGCACACATTCATAAGAAAATGTGCCCCAACATGTAGTAAAGGTGGTTTTGTATCTATTAGTTCTTTTTACCTTGATTTAATTATATCTAGAGAAACCGTCAAGTAAGGACATCATTTGTGACCTTGCGACCTGTTGCAAAATTATTTCCATATTAGGGAGAGGAAAACGATCTTTTACGCTTTCTCTATTTAATGCACAAAAATCCACGCACAATCGAATATGAATAGTTGTTTTGCTAATATGAACCAAATTTGAAACCCACTCAGAATACTTAACTAGAAAGATTATATCAGCTTTCAAAAGTTTTTCCAACTCCTTTCTAATAGTAGCTTCAAGCGCGAGGTTAATGGGTATTTGTTTTTGCCTAACTGGTTTTATCCCTTCCTTGATAGGAATGGCATGTTGTATGAGAGCAGGATCAAAACCACTAAGATCCTCGTATGACCATGCAAAAACATATTGAAATTCATGTAGTAGTTCTGTGAATTTCGCCTTTTCTTCGTCGGAACATTGGGCACCTAGTTTAACCATCTTTGGAGATTTAGATGTCCCAAGGTTCAAGGAAATGGTATCACCCACTTTCCTTTTTGACTCCTCTTCTTTTTGTATCTTTTTGTTGCCTACATCACTCGACAAAAATGAACTCTTGAGAGGAGTCAAGCCTTTTGGAAATTTGTTGTCTTCCATAGATATGATTTCCTTGGGCTTAAATGGTTCATTTTGTATGAAAGCACATACACCTTCATCATTAGGGAAAACCTGTCATGATTCTACATTATCAAGAATGTGAGGACGATATAAAGATTGAAAAGTACAATCAGGCCTTTGGGGTAGAAGTTGTCGAGTAGGAGATGCCGCAAATACAACTAACCTATCAACCATTGAATTAAGTTCCCTCTTAACATGAGTGATGTTAAATGATAACAAGTTCGAGATAAGAATCCAAACAACTTGGGTATATCATTTCATTAACTTATTGCTTGGAGAATAGATTTTATGCACAAGGTTCACAACAAGTTCAGAATCACCAAAAACTGAAAGGTGGCCGCAACCGAGGTTATAAGCATTTCTGATGTCTAGCAGTAAGGCTTCAAACTCAGTGACATTGTTCGTGCAAGAAAACTCTTACCTATAATAAAAATTGTGAATTTTACCTATAGGTGAGTATAAGATAATGCCAATTCCATTACCTTCGTTTGAGTAGGATCCATCGAAATGCATGTGCCACATACCATCTTCCAAATCAATTTTTTCCAGAGTAGTGTCACCCCCATCAACAAATATAGAGTACACCCCTAAGTCTTCCTCAAGATAGTTTACATTTGGTTGAGGAATGCTCTCTATGTATGGTGAAATTATTCCTTCTCTTAGGACTATAATATTCTTTCCATTATGGGGAATGGATAAGTGTGTTCCATCAAGCAAAAGATATCCACCTGTTAGGGCTTGCCAATCTCTTCCTAAGATAATAGAATAATTTCTTACTGGCATGTCGATTACTTGGATGTTGAGGGTTGTCCTTTTTTTGGGATGTGCACACAAAACTAAAGTTACATCTTTGACTTCACCTATAGTTGACCGTTGCAGACTGTTATAGGTGAGCATGCTTCTAGAATTTTTGTTAGTACATGATAAGCCTATCTCTTCCATGATGATTTTTGACATTATGCTTGGACTGAACAACAATCGATTAGGCAACAATGGGTTATCTTATCCATAATTTTTACAGAAATAAAAAAAGGACGGTTCTTTACAGGGTGTCTAAAATCATTTACACCTATCTTATTTACAGTGGGATCCTCTTGTTTTGCTTCTTCAAAAATATTGGCTATGGTGGAAGCTTTTCCTTCCATACAATTCTTGAGATGCTTTTGTTGTTCAGGGACGAAAACCATGTCCAAACGAGTAACATCGGCCTTGATATTATCCAATTGGTTAAGGATGTTATACTTGAGTTTTGGGAAGAGGGAAGAGAGAAGAGGGAAGAGGGGAAGGAACTATTAGAATGTGCTCGTTTTACCATAGACAATATCACTACTGTCACCCAAGCATAGGCTGAAGCCACCCTCCTAACACCTTGACCTTGACAAAGAGAATAATCCTAGTAGTAAACCAATATCCAAGCAAGGCTAATGCACCAAGCAAGAAGTAACCAAAGCTTATCAGAGAGTCCAACCCAGAAATATAGAAACAATAGGCTTTAGAACTGGCGACAACACCTTCTCCAGACCTTGCACACAAGACTGCCATACTGTAGTGCGCACAAGTGCCTCTCTTTAATTCTGAGAGTTGTATGTAAAATGAGAATTGGCGCCCTGTATTTATACTGGCTCTGGCAGGCTACCTGGGTCGACTTCTCATTCAGGGTACTAATTAATTCATATTAATTATCTCTCTTAGATGACATCTCTTCTAGGGTTACATTCACTTCCTTTCTTGCTTCCGGAATATTCTAATCTTGTCAAAGGGTCACAATGGAGGTTGATACCTCCCGAAGCTACCATAATATCAACACTCCCTCCTAACTAGGGAGGTATAAATGATGTTGATCTTGAGCACAAACAGACGATTCAACTGGTAGCATCATGAGCACTGTCATTATTATCCAACTGGATAATCTCCATGACAATTGGTACAATGTCAACTGATAGAACACAACTTTGTTTATTCATAGTAGTACACAACTACTCAATCCGTGACACACAGTCACAAACAATGGAACATATCCACCACAATAGCATATCTCTACTGTCTGAAGACATGCAGTCTCCATTATATCAACTGATAACAATATGCAGAGAAACAATGTTATGATATAAACTGAGTCATCTGGGCCATTCTTCCACTCACATCTGTGAGATCTGGAAGAGAATCTACCCTCAGAGTAGAACATCAATGATGGGCTATCTAGACTATTCTTCTCAGGCAAGGAAGAACAACTGTCCTGATTACTGAGACTGGACCATTCCTCCGGCACTAAACAAAGTGAAACTTTGAGAGAATGAGTCTGCCCTAGGGAAAGCATGTCCTTGAATGTTGAACTTGGACCATTCACCTATCTTGGCCATTCTTCCGACACTAAACGAAGTGCAACCTGGAGAGAATGAATCTACCCTAGGGAATGACTGCCCAGACCATTTCCTAAGGCAATGACCGTCCCGCACTAGCCTCCAAAACGGACCATTCTTCGAAACTTCTCAAAATTATGCGCTTCGAAAGAATGAGTGTTCGGCGAGGCGGACCGGTCTTCTTGACCACTACTGAGAGTGACCGTCAAGAAGAGAGACTATCCTAGACCATTCCCCATGTTAACCACAATGGAAAATCATTGTCTATGGTACATCAACAATCCATCGAACCATTTTCATTATGAAAATGACTGTTTGATCTAGACCATTTTCTGAACTGGAAAATGCATGTCCGTCAGAAATCTCAAACCACTTTCCGAAAGGGAAAGGGATTGCCCAAGCTGGACCATTTTTCAACCTTGAAAATCACTATCCTCAATTCAATAATATGTCAGTGCTCCCTCCCAACCTAGAGAGTCATTTCTTCCCTTTCAGTTAAGGGAGTGTTTTCCCTTGGGTATGGAAGTAAGTGAAGATTAAGGCATAAAATATGGAATGTGAACTGCGCGGAAGACACAGTGACTGATACTGGGTCGAAGTGAGTAGAAGAGCATAAAAGACGAAGCAAAGTAAGATAAAGCAAGCTGTTGAACGAGGATATCGAGGATGATAGATCAATAAGGAAGACATATTGTGGACAACTCAGCAGACAGAAAAAGCCACCGTTGGATGCTTTGGAGCACCATGCGAGAAAGAAGGAAAGACAGGCCGACGAAGCCCTGAAAACGTAGGTCAAGTTGACCTAGGTTTTTAGACACCTAGGGTTTTGACACTTAGGTTTCTACCTAAGGCTGTCGGTGAGTCATTGTAATGTATAAATAAGAACCTAGATGAGGGAAGAGGGGTCGACGAAGAGTCCCAAGTATGTTATTGTTATGAGTGATTATTGTATTGAGAGAGAGAAGCATTGAGCAGTGAGGGAAGTCTGTGTTGTAAGATCTTCAACTGGGTGTGAAGATAAACCCTGCAGATGGGTGCGTAGGGAGGGAAGACAGAGAGAAAGAGAGAAGATTTGCTAGCTAAGAGCGCAGATAAGAATTGTATGCTTTCATCCTAATATATTATAAAACATAGTTCTGTGGACGTAGCCCTAGGGAGAGGGTGAACCATGTATAACTTGGTGTTGTGTGTGATTGATGTGGTGTTCTTTTGTTCTTGATATACTGTTATTCCATTACTGTGTTGGATCTGACAAATAAATGTGCGAGGTAGGACTAAGTTGAAAACTGACATCTAGGTGCTGTGTTGTTATTGTATTGGATCCACTTTGTATTCCCTTGGTTGTAGACATTTGTGTCCTGCAACCCCCCATAGCTACTTCGGGTGAGATTGCATCTGCCTCGCAGGTGTTTCCGAAAGGGCCGGTAGTTAGGGCTTGTTGGTGCGCTCTCGGTGCTGAACCTTGGGTCTACCCCTGTGCCAACAAATGGTTCCATTGTCGGGGCCATGATATTCTTAAGGGAATGTCAAGGTGGTTTCCATCGAAGACAGAGATTCAGAAGTGGATAGAAGACCAAGAAAAGGACTTCGTAGAAGCCCAGAATAAGAACCCTAAGCTTAACACCAAGGATTGGTTGGGAAGGTATATCTTTACTGATATACATGAGATTTTCTTTAGAGGAATTCATCAGGAGTTATACGAGTGGCTAGCTAGGTTAACAGACACCCAGTTTGATATCAGATCTAGACCACCTGTGGTTTGGACGTCGGTGCTGATAAAGAAGATCAAGAGAGTTGATAACGTCGTGTCAAGAGTAGCAAGTAGATCACTGGTTCGATAATACCATTGGAGGATATATCACTGAGTTTGTTGTTGACATAGTAGAATCGTATATTCAAGCATAGAGATACTTCTTCAAGGGACCTAGAGGAAAATTTTTACAATTTCTGAATTTGAGGATCAAGATGCTATTACATGAGAAGAACATATTGAAGGTACAATAGTTGGTATGATAAAAAAGCCAATGTTCAAGAATTCAGACGACGACAGTGACGCAGAGGTGGGATATATGCGCAGTGGAAGAATCTTCAGAGAGGTCCCTATGGTGAAGTTGTTCGAACAAAACCACGAACCACTGGCACAAGATGAAGGGTTTTACAGTGGAGAGGAATAAGAACTGGTGAATGAGGAACATTCAGAATCTGGTAGGGCTGAAGAAGGAAAGACTGAAGAGCCTCGCCAAGAAGAGTCACAAACTTCAGGAACTGCACAGATCATTGAAGTAAGTATTATTACTCCTCCTGTTGTTTTAGCCACATCAAGCAATCAGAGTAATTGGAGTCATCAGAGCGCTTAGAGCATTGTCACTAGCAGTCCACCACGTACTCAGTCAGGAAACCTAGGAAGATCTATGGCAGATGAGATGATGTTACCCACCTTTAGAGGAGATGGATCTAAAGATCCTGATCAACACTTGTTTCTATGTGGAGCGGTGTGGAGTATTAATAATGTCACCGACGAAGTTGTTAAACGAGCTCAATTTAGTACTACCTTGAGAGACCGCGCACTAAGATGGTACATGAAGTTTGTCCAACAGGTTGTCCAACCAAAACCACTGAACGAGATCAAGACTACGTTGATTGCAAAATTCAAGAAACCCAAGTCAGAGTCGCAATGCATCACAAAAATAAAAGAAATCAAGCAGAAAGTAGCTGAACCTGTTTGGGAGTTTGATCAGAGGTTTAAGACCTTAACATGCCATTTGAGTTTTTAGATCCCAAATGAGCAGAACAAGGAATGGTTCATTGCTGCCCTCTTACCACACATCAGAGTCGCTATGATGCAATAGAAGATTTCTTCATAGGCTGAGGTGTTGGAGATTTCCATGAAACTAGAATCAACTTCTATGGCAGAATCCAGCTCAGGTATGAGTCAAATCTTGAGTCAGCTAACTAGTTTATCTCTGCAGGTCGAAGATATGAAGAATGACAAGGGAAAAGATAAAAGAGAAGATATTTGGTGCATTATATGCAAATCAGAAGGCCATGACAAGGAGAACTGTCCCCTATTTCACGAGTATTTGGCATCTGGAGCCCCGAGTCCTTTAAAACAAGTTACCTTACCATGATGCGAGGTGTGTAGAAATAGACATCACCCTGGTGAATGCTATTACATGCAAAAATATGTTCAGACACCCACAAATCTGTATTGCACATTCTGTAAGTCAGTAGGACATGATGATAGGGATTGTAGGGCCTATGACCTCATGCACGAAAGGTAAAGGGATATATACAAAATTCAAGGTGAAGTATAGCAAGAAGGAAACACTACGTAGTATAATTCTCCAGGAAGAGGAAACTTCAACCCTCGCGGTGGATTCAGAGGAAGAGGATTCAGAGGAGGTATGGCCTGAGGTAGAGGCCAAATCATTTGTTATGATTGTGCAGATCTAGTACATTTGACAAGGGACTGCTAGAACCCTTGTACCACGTCCAGTTACTGTAACTAATTCAAACATGTTATTGAGGAATGCCCATCATTGCTGGTTAAGCTTCAAGAAAGAAGGTGTGTGAACCCGCAACTGCAACTGATATACGGTGAACCTCGCGGAGAGGACCCTAGATTCGTTGTTATCACTAGAGGAGGCAGTGTTACAAGAGAATATAGAGTGACTCTGAGAAAGACTACAAAAGAATCAGGGGTGCAGAAATCTGCAGTGAAGACACATGTGTTTGATGCGAAGAAAGAAAAACAAATATTTGAGGAGGCAAGAAAATAATTCGGGAGAGACCAGGGTTCTTCATCAAAGACACGACCAAAAGTAAGAGAATGTGGAATGCCCCTGGCATTCGATCAGTTTGCTCTGCCAGGAGAAGAAAAAGAGGTAAGCAAGCTCGTGGAATTCTTATATACTTGTATTAAGTTTATTTAGGATGAAAGCGCTGTACAAGAGCTACAAAATTTAATCAGAAAGTACGAACTAAGAAAGATAGATCCCTTGCTGAATAGAGAAGTACACCAAGTATCTAAAAAGAGAAGGAAAAATAAGGAACTGCACCTGAATGCTCAAATTTGAGAGTATGATATAGACTACGTGGTCCTTGACTTAGGGTCGGAGGTCAATGTCACGATGAAGCAGACCTGGGCATTGATGGGGAAACCTAAGTTGATCTATTCCCCTATCAGGCTTAGGATATCTAATAAACAAGATGTAAGCCCCTTTGAAAGATTGGAACATGTCCCTGTGGACATCGACGGAGTAAGGACGTTTGCAAACTTCGAGGTGATTGAGATAGTTGATGATAGTTGTCCTTGCCCTGCGCTGTTAGTAATTGATTGGGATTTCAATAATTCCATTGTGGTTGATTTAAAAAAAAGAAGAATGACGTTTGAAGGAGATGGCCTTAGGGTCATTTCACCTTTGGATCCCGATGAAGGTTAGAGATACACAGAACCCATCAGAGAATAAGACCGCGCACGTGAACTAGAAAACATATACACATTAATAGCCAAACAACAGGATTACATTAATCCTACAACAGACCGAAACCTAAGCTGGTGAAGTGACAACACATGTTCATTCGGTTTCGAAGAAGCACTGGAGAACTGGCAGAACAAAATGTATGAAGTATCTATAAGGAGATGTGCTAGGTTAACCAGAGAAGTTCACTGGATCGGCACAACAGTAAGTAACTTGCCCACCTTTGATGGTCTAAATCATTTAGAAGCGTTCTTGTTGGACTTTGAAGAGATTGTACCAACACAACAAATATTGTTGGCAATGGATGAGGCCTTGAAAGCAACTCCAACAAGATGGTGGAGGACACACAAAAACAACATTACAGATTGGGTACAATGTTGCACTTTGATGACAACGTGGTTTTCAGAGCAAGTAGAAGGCTGCGAAGTTAAGTACACAGGTCGAAGCTATCCGAAGGACCATGTGCGAAGTTGCGAGGAAGCCTGGAGAAACATTCCTCAAGAGCAGTGGGTGCACAAATTCATCAACACACTGGACACAACCCCTATCAATTTGTATCTTCAAGCAGAACTGCGCCTCATCATTGCAGATTGGGAAGGTATGACTCAAAAATTTGTAACTACCTTTTTGTTTGAAAACCAATATCCTACAGTGGATCAAGCATTACAGATTGTAAGACAGAAAGTATTTGAGGAGGCAGCTAGCCTCCCATTGGAACAAGAAGAGGGCGAATGGACCGTGCCTCTCTAGAAACTGCAAGGCTTTCACAATATCAATGCTGATGAAGATGATGATCCTAAGAAGGTGAACATCGCTGAAACAGAAGGCCAAAGAGACATAGAAGGACCAAAAATTGAACCGCCTTTCATTGGACAACCAATTAAAATAAAAATAATCAATATTGGAACAGAGCAAACATCGAATCTTGCAAATGTTGGAGATTATTGGGATGCTGCCACTATTGACAAGATCACAAAGTTACTGCATGAATATCAGGACTTGTTTCCAACCAAGTTCACTGATATGAAGGGCATTAAAGGGCCCATGGGAGAGATGAGGATCCCTTTGAAACCAGATGCAAGGCCAGTCAAACAGAGACCCTATAGATTGAACCCTAAATATAAGGAGAAAGTGAAGATTGAACTCGACAGAATGTTGGAAGCAGGAATCATAGAACCTGTTGAAGAGTCAGAATGAATTATCCCTATGGTGGTGCAGGATAAGAAGATCGGAGAGATCAGGATCTGTGTAGATCTTAGGATGTTGAATGATGCTTGTTTGCATGACCCATTCCCTACACCATTTACCGACAAAGTGTTAGATAATGTAGGAGGATAGGAGTTATATTCTTTTACAGATGGATTTTCAGGATACCATCAGATCCGGATTGCCAAGGAAGATTGCCATAAGACCACATTTGCAACAAAATGGGGATCCTACCAGTATACAGTGATTCCGTTTGGATTGAATAATGCCCCAACCATCTTTTCCAGGGTGGTGGTCGAAGCATTCAAGGAGTTTTTACATAAATTTCTGGAAGCATATTTTGATGATTGGACTGTTTTTAGCTTATTACAAAATCATATTGAATGTTTAAGACTAATGTTGGATAAGTGCAGGTAGTGTCAGATTGCCTTGAACCTAAAGAAGTGCATCTTATTTTCACCCTTTGGAGTGATGTTAGGTCATACTGTGTGTAAGAAGGGAGTATTGGTAGACCCATCTAAGATTGCCATTATAGTTGATCTGCCCCCTCCTTCTTCAGTCAAACAGTTGCGCACTGCGCTGGGACATACTGGATACTACATGAAGTTCATGAAAGGCTATGCACATATCACAACACCCATGGAGAATATTTTGAAGAAAGACTGTCAGTTTCATTGGACAGAATAAGGCCAACAGAGCTTCGACACACTGAAACAAAAAAATGGTTACTGCGCCTATCCTAGTTTTCCCAAATTGGAGCAAGGAATTTCACGTGCATGTCGATGCATATTCTATTGCATTAGGAGTTGTGTTAGCACAACCGAGAGTTGGAGACATTGAACACCCGTTAGGCTTTGCTAGCAGGAAGCTATCAACAACTGAGATCAATTACACCACCACTGAGAGAGAAGGGTTAGCCATGGTGTATGCACTGCAAAAGTTTCACCACTACTTTTTGAGAGGACACTTTAAAATGTTTACTGATCACTCTGCGCTGAAATACCTAGTCAACAAGCTAGTGTTGGGGGGGAGAATATGCATATGGCTTCTGCTATTTCAGGAATATGATTTTGAGATCGTGGTTAATCCAGGGAGAATGAACAAAGGACCTCACCACTTGTCAAGGTTGTAACATTGAGAGGAACCTACTAGTTTGGAGGATACATTGTTGGATGCACAGTTGTTGGCCATTAGAAAGATTGATGATCACTTCGCTGAGATAGTCCAGTTTCTGTCAACAGGAATGACACCTAGTGAATATACAATCACCCATAAGAAACAACTAGTAGTGCATGCTGCAAACTTTTCACTTATATCCAGACAACTATATAAAATGGGACCTGATTAGATCCTGAGGAGATGTGTTATGGAAGCAAAATGACCACTGATTCTAGCAAAATCTCATGAAGGCATCATAGGGGGAAACTACGTAGGAAAAGAAAAAATGCATAAGGTTCTTAGAGCTGGCCTTTGGTGGCCTACTTTACATAGAGATGCTAAGGACTACTACAGAGCCTGCGATGTATGCCAAAGAGTTGGGAAACCATGCATAAGAGATGAAATGCCTTTAGCACTGCAGCTGACCTTACAAGCACTTGAGAAATGTGCCATTGATTTCGTGGGACCTATAAACCCACTAGGAAAGCACACAGGAGTAAGGTACATAATCACTACAACATAATACTTGACCAAATGGGCTGAAGCAAGAGCAATTAAGGACTGTAGTGCAAATACAACTACACGCTTCATATTTGATGACGTCATAACCACGTTTGGATGCCCAAAGATCCTTATGAGCGATCAAGGCACACATTTCATCAATAAGACCGTTGAAGCCTTAATTGAGGAATTTGCAGTCCATCATCAAAAGAGCACACCCTACCATCCACAAGCGAATGGGACAGTTGAAGCATTCAATAAGATCTTGGAGACAGTGCTGATGAAGATCCGCAGTGTGAACATGGATGACTAGGATTTAAGAGTACCGACAGTACTATGGGCCTATAGAACCACTTGCAAGAAGCTAACAATGTACACCCCCTTTAAGTTGGTTTATGGTCTCGAAGCAGTTGTCCCGATGGAACATTTGGTCCCAAGCTTAAGAATCACAACCTTTATAGATATGGATGACACTGGAGCTGTTCAAGAGAGGCTCGCGCAGTTGGTCTAACTAGAAGAAGACAAATTTATTGCAGGATTCCATCAGCAGGTACAGAAGGGAATAGAAAAGGCCTACCATGACAGACACATCAAGAAGAAAGCCTTCAAATAAGGAGATTTGGTATTGGTATATGAAAACAACTTCATGAAGCACCTAGGGAAGTTCAAAACACATTGGTTGGGTCCATATGAGGTTGTCTATGTCATGGAAGGAGGAGCTGGACATTTTAAAACCTTGAATGGAGAATGGAAGGAAAGTTTGGTGAACGTGAGTCGGTTGAAACTATACTATGACAACCAGCTGCCTCACAGGCATTAGTAAGAGCAAAAGAGGAAGGGTCCAGGTACGAGGTGCAGTTGAAACTGGGTACCGGACACAAAAAAGTCATTCTGCACATAGTGTTGGGGGAGGAGAGAGCAGAAAGAACAGGCTGCTCCGCTTAGCCTGAAGTCGAAGCAAAACAAAAGGTTCAGATATGAAGTGCCTCACGACGAGTCACAGGTGAGTGTTGGGGGCCAGTTGGCCGTTGGGTATGTTAGTAAGCAAAGATTAAGGCAGAAAAGACAGAATGTGAACTGCGCGGAAGACACAGTGACTGATACTGGGTCGAAGTGAGAAGAAGAGCAGAAAAGACGAAGCAAAGTAAGAGAAAGCAAGCCATTGGACGAGGAGATCGAGGATGACAGATCAACAAGGAAGATGGATCGTGGATAACTCAACAAACAGAAAAATCCACCATTGGATGCTTTGGAGCACCGCACGAGAAGGAAGGAAAGACAGGCTGACGAAGCCCTAAAAGCGTGAGTCAAGTTGACCTAGGGTTTTAGACACCTAGTGTTTTTGGTATCTATGGTTTTGACACTTAGGTTTTGGCCTAAGGTTGTCAGTGAGTCATTGTAATGTATAAATAAGAACCTAGATGAGGGAAGAGGGGTTGGTGAAGAGTCCCAAGTCTGTTATTGTTATGAGTGATTATTATAGTGATAGAGAGAAGCATTGAACATCGAGGGAAGTCTGTGTTGTAAGATCTTCAACTGGGTGCGAAGATCAACCCTGCAGCTGGGTGCGCAGGGAGGGAAGACAGAGAGAAAGAGAGAACATTTGTTAGCTAAGAGAGTAGATAAGAACTGTATGGTTTCATCCTAATATATTGTAAAGCACAATTTAAATGGACGTAACCCTAGGGAGAGGGTGAACCACGTATATCTTGGTGTTGTGTGTGATTGATGTGGTGTTCTCTTGTTCTTGATATACTGTTATTCCATTACTGTGTTAGATCTGACAGATAAATGTGCGAGGTAGGACTAAGTTGATAACTGGCATCTAGATGTTGTGTTGTTCTTGTATTGGATCCACTTTGTATTCCCTTAGTTGTAGACATCTGTGTCCTGCAACCCCCCATAGCTACTTCGGGTGAGACTGCATCTGCCTCGCAGGTGTTGCTGAAAGGGCCAGTAGTTAGGGCTTGTTGGTGCGCTCTTGGAGCTGAACCCTGGGTCTGCCCCTGTGCCAACAAGGAGTTATTTCCACGATCCCCACTTTGCCTTTGAAATATGTAAACTTTATTCTGGACAGAGGCATTGTCAGGATATCCGCTGTCTGCTCATTTGTGGGGATGTACCAAAGATTTACTTCTCCTTCCTGGACTCTATCTAGAATAAAGTAGTACTTGATCTCAATGTGTTTCGACCGTTCATGAAACACTGGGTCTTCTGATAGCCTTATACAACTTTGATTGTCACAGTGTATTATGGTCGAATTTGGAACCTGATCAAATAAATCAGAAATCAAATTTCTCAGCCATATTTCTTTTGTACATGCCTCACATGCTGTGATATATTATGCTTCAACTATGTTGAGTGCGATAGTCTTATGTTTCCTACTGCCCCAAGTACTTTTTCTGTCTTCTGCACTTCCTACCCAATCTGAATCTATGAATCCATGAAGTTGTATATCACTGGATGCTGTATATCTTAAACCATAGTTTAGTGTCCCACAGATATACCTTAAAAAATGCTTTGCAGTTGTCCAATTCTCATGTCTAGGTTCCACCTGGATCTGGCTTAGAGTGTTTACGGAAAAACAAATGTCTGGTCGAGTATTTACAAAATACATCAATGACCCACTCAATTGTCGATATAGTGATGGATCTACTAGATCAGAATCCAAATCTCTTACTTTTCTTATATCTGTGGTCATAGAAGTGTCCATGGATTTGCAATCCATCATTCCAAACTTTTGAAGAATCTTTATTGCATACTTTCCTTGTCCAAGGAATACTTCACCATGCTTCTGCCATACTTCTAGTCCCAAGTAATAATGCACGAGACCAAGATATTTCATATCAAACTCATAAGCTAGTTCCTTTTTGCACTGGATGATGAGAGACTCCTCACCTGTTAGGAATAGATCGTCGACATATAGTAGTAGAATCACAGGTGCATTGTTCACGACTTTGTAGTAAAGATTTGGATCTGCATGACTTTTGGAGAAACCAAGTCTCATTAGATAGCTGTCTATTCTGGCATACCAAGCTCTTGGAGCTTGCTTGAGTCCATATAAAGCTTTATTTAGTCTGCAAACATGAGTTTCTCTGGAATGTACTTCAAACCCTTGAGGTTGTTCAATATATACTTCTTCTTCGATTGCTCCATTGAGGAAAGCTGTCTTTACGTCCATCTGATGTAAACTCCATCCCATGGAAGCGACAAGAGACATGATATCTCTAATGGAAGTATATCTAGCAACGAGAGAAAATGTTTCATCATAGTCTTCTCCCTCCTTCTGGGAGAACCCTCTAGCTATGAACCTTGCCTTATATTTATCCATGCTTCCGTCTGCTGCATGTTTGATCTGATATACCCATTTTGAAGTTACTACTGATTTTTCTTTAGGTCTAGGCACAATTTCCCATACATCATTTTTCATGATGGAATGGTGTTCTTCTGTCATGGATTCTTTCCATTGTTTCTTGTGAACTGTCTCTTCAAATGTGGTAGGTTCTTCATCTATAAGCTTTGTCATACATGCTGCATAACTGGAGAATCTTTTGGGCTTCTTACTTTTTCTGAAGGTCCCACTTGGGGCTTTAAGTCTTTCTTCTTCTTGTAGGGTTTCTTCAAGCCAAGCTGGTCATTTCTTGGTCTTAGGTATAATTTTTGAATCAATGGTATCACATGGTTGCATCAGATGATCAAGTTGTTCCTTTTCTTCATTTTGGTTTTCTCGAAGACATGTTCCTTCTTCCATAGGCTCTTCATACTCTTCTTCTTATATAGTTTCATCTATGGATTTATTGAAAGCCATCTTTTAATTGAAGGTCACGTCTCTGCTGACTTCAATCTTATGTTGTTCTGGGATATAGATTTTGTAAGCCTTGGATGATTCGCTATATCCCACGAATATGCCCTTCTTTCCTGAGGGTTCTAATTTATTCCTTTTGTCCTTGGGAATGTGAGAGTAAACATGACATCCAAATATTCCTAGGTTTTCCACATTAGGTTTCTTATCTGAGAAGGCTTCTTCTGGAGTCATATCCTTCAATATGCGGTGATGACTTCTGTTCTGAACATATATTGCTGTCATGGCTGCTTCTCCCCATAGAAACATAGATAAACGTTGATCGTTTAGTAGTGCCTTCACGGTTTATTCAATAGATCTATTCTTCCTTTCTGCTACACCATTTTGTTGAGGATTATGAGTAACAATCAACTCCCTCCTAATCCCTGCCGATTTGCAAAAGGCAACAAATTCTTTTGATGTGTATTCTTCTCCATTATCTGTTCTCAAGGTGTTGATTTTCTTGTTTGTGAGGTTCTCTATTTCTGCTTTGAATTCTTGAAACTTGCTGAAAACTTCATCATTTGTCTTCAGGATATATAACCAAGTAGTTCTTGAGTAATCATCTATGAAGATTACATAGTAAAGAGAAACTCCTAGAGATTTGACTGGCATCGGACCACAAATATCTGAGTGTGTTAGATCTAGAATTTCCTTAGATCTATTGTTGCTGCTTGGGAATGGTTTCTTGATATTCTTTCCAAGAGCACATCGTTTGCAAATTCCTTCATGTGTAGACTGCAATTCTGGAATTCCTTCAACCATCTTTTTGAGAAAAGGTAATGATTGATAGTTAATATGAGCGTACCTTCTGTGCCAAAGTTCATTGGGATTGACTTCATCATGTACAAGAGCTTCATTTTGTTCTAGTAGTCTATATAGATTTCCTTCACGGGTTCCAATAACCCTAGCATTCTCTATGCTGGAGTCTTTATGCCAAGATAACACTTTTCCATCTATGAAAGCTATTATGTTTCCTTTGTCTTCTAGGCAAGATATGGATATAAGATTCTTTTCTAAACCAGGTACATATAAGACATTGCTCAAATGAACATTGTTACCTGTTTTCAACTTGACGGAGGCTTGTCCAAATCCTTCGACTGGGTAAGTGATTTTGTTTCCAAGATCTACCTTGTATGATGTCTTCTTCTCATTTAGATTTGAGAGTCTGGCTTGATATCCCATCATATGCCTAGAAGATCCACTATCAATTATCCACATGTCATCTTCAATTGTTCTTGTGAGTGTTGAGTAGTGTAGATGACTAGTCTTTTCACTCATGACTTCGGTTGACTGTTGATTGGTCATGCCTTGATACAAAACTTCAACTTTGATGTTTCTGGCTTCTGAGAGTGCCAAGAGGTGCGCTGGACTAAGGCGCACTTGAATACCTTCTTCTTGAGCGAGATGTTCCATCACAAGGTGCTAGATCGAGGTTTCAGGGTTTCTGCAACTGCTCTTGCTAGTAACGCTAGCGACGGTGTCTTGGAGGCTGCTCCTACTAGTAAACCCTAGCGAAAATTGTTCAACGATCTTAGTATTCTAATGAATATGCTCCCTTCCAATGGTTAGACTGAAATGAAGGAGGTGTGGGCCCATAACCTGTTAGAATGTGCTCGTTTTACCATAGAGAATATCACTATTGTCACCCAACCATAGGTCGAAGCCACCCTCCGAGCACCTTGATCTTGACAAAGAGAAGAATCCTGGTAGCAAGCTGCAAACCAATAGCTAAGAAAGGCTAATGAACCAAGAAAGAAGTAACCAAAGATGATCAAAGAGTCCAACCCAGAAAGATAGAAACAACAGGCTTCAGAACTGGCGGCAACACCTTCTCCAGAACTTGTGCACAAGACCGCTAGACTGCAGTACACACAAGTGTCTCTCTGTAATTCTGAGGGCTATGTGTAAAATGAGAACTTGCGCCTTGTATTTATATTGGCTCTGGCGGGCATCTTGGGCCGACTTCTCATTCTGGGTACAAATTAATTCATATTAATTATCTCTCTTAGCCGACATCTCTTCTAGGGTTACATTCACTTCCTTTCTTGCTTCCAGAATATTCCAATCTTGTCAAAGGGTCACAATGGAGGTTGATACCTCCCGAAGCTACCATAATATCAGGAACTCCTTGACTTTCGAGAATTTTGACAGTTTTTACATTAGTACCTTGTGAAGATGAGGCTGTAGTGGAAGAATTACAAGGAGGATCGTATTTCCCTAGGAGCATAAGATTTTTTCCTAGTATTTATTATCATAACATCTTTCGGTTCTACCAAATCTAGAACAACAATAGTGGTTTTGGGCTTCTTGCCAAATATTTTATCTCTGACACTCTTCTTAACTTCAAAAGTACTTTCTTCATGATTTTCTTCGCAGAAGTTACACCAACTGCGAGACATAATGGCCTTGGGCTGAAAACTGTTTCGATTTGTACTCCTAAAAGGCGTTGTGGAAGAAGAAGATGCCCCAGGAGTAAGTGAGGGAACATTCCACTTTCGTTCATAGGCTATCATCTGATTTTTCATATCTTGCACAAGTTGTAGGAGGGCAGACATATCTATTTGTTTGACTGAGTCTCCTTTAGGGAGACCTGTTCTTTCAAGTGGCTCTTCATACTCCTTGAAAGTGTGGAGAGCGGATCCAAGATTGTCAATAGCCTTTTCTTCGAGCCTATGATGATAAGGAGGGGGAAGCACATTATAATAATGCATGAAAGCGGCTTGATTTTGGGGGCATATTAGTTCAGGGATTTGATTGTACAATTTGGTGAATCGAAGGTTGAAGGACTTAATAGTCTCACCATCTTTGTAAGAAATATTGTTATATTCCCTTAACTATTCGGTCGAGCTCTTTGATTTTCCATAAGTGGACTTGAAACCATAAACCAACTCTTCCCAAGTGGAAAGGATTTTTGGAGGGAGATAAAAAAAATCAGCTGTCGCTTTTCCTTCAAGGGAGTTGACAAATAAGCACATGCATGTATCATTATCATTAGCCCCGATATTATGACAAGCATTAGAAAATTCCACTAGGTGTTCATTTGTAGAAACGATATTATTCCCTAAGAACTTAGGAAGATTCTCTTTAAACTTGGGTAACAAACGAGTAATAGGTGCTAGATTCAATGGAGAAGAACAATGCCATGGGTTGGTCATAGCATCTTCCTCAAACTGAAAAAGCTCGTAATTCTTTATAACTTTAGCAGGGTTGGTAGCAGATTGGATAGGAACTTGATGACTATATAGGCTACCAATTACCGATGAGGCCGAAGGTTGGGATGATGAAGCACCTCCGACACCACTAGCACCACCTGCAGAGGTCATTTTGAAAGTGATGGGTAAGGGTGAAAAATGTGAGCTAGAAGAATAAGACAAAGTCCTCCTTAGAGTGCTTTCTTGGGTCGACAAAATGGCTTTCCTTCCTATTTCAATGATAGGAGTAGCTTCAGGGGACAATCCTCTTCTTATTCTAGAAATGCCAGGATTTGAGAACATGAAAAAGAAGACCAAAGACTTAGGAAAAGGGAGGTTACTACTGATTTCTAGGCTGCCTTTGCCTGGCTTCCCAATGTTCACAGATACTTATATCTTGTTCAACTACTTCCCAAGAGCATTCAAGCTCAACCCGGGTACTAGCATTTTCTAGGATAGTATTGAATAAGGTCAAGGCAATGCTAGTGTGGTCTTTAAGACCGTGTTCAATATTAGGCTGCCTTGTAGAAGGTACTTGCAAGAGAAAAATTAGTCAAAGAGTATTCGAAAAAAACAGAAAGATTCAAAGATAATCGTGAATACCGTCAACCAAAGATATATGGAAGATATCCCCACTATGGTCTCCAAATAAAAGTCGAGGAAAATGTATGGAATACCTTAATCAATTATTTTCAGATCTTCCTTGGCTAGGAAAAGATAGTTGGGAATGTCACCCAAGGTTTATAGCCTCAAAACTTTCACTCAATCCACAAGTATCATTTACAAAGGAAAGACTGATTTTATGGTTTATATTTGTAACAATGTAAAAATAAAAATTTAAACAAAGCTAGGTGAATGTACACATATTTTACATTGAAGTAAACATGGAGACAAAAGTGAAAGGAAGAACCAAGTCATGAAAACACATATATGAGATAGAACAATAATTTGATTTTATTTCATTCTTAGATACAAAACTATATTTCTCTTTTACAAACCCCAGCGAGGGTATGGACCAAAGTCAGATTTAGAAGTCTCGGATGGGCACCATACAAAAAGACCCTGACAGTCAAATAAAACTGAAACTAATGATCTAGATCAACTTGCCACAAAATGCTGCCACTTGATTCTGCAAGATATTCTTTATCAGCCATGAATATTAATTCATAAACAAACAAGAATACACAGACTATCAAGGATAATCAAACACCTTTAAAAGAAGCTGCTGAAATGTATGATTTAGTTTTGAATCCTACTGCCTTCAATAAGACCATGCTGTCATCAAGAGGATTAGGCTTTCAAGTAAACTCAGAAATGAATGAAAACTGAAGCTATCTCACTAACTAGAGAGCAAACCTTGGTGTTGTAGCTCCCCTTCTATTCTCTCCTCCCCTTGTCTCCTCATCTCATTGAGCCTTTATTCTTTCTCAATAAGTTGAGGTATTCAACTACTTTCTTTAGTTAAGCCAAATTAGCTTAACTAATTACTTTGAGAGAAATAATTAATAATAATATATAAATAAGGGTCTAATTAATAATAACTAAATAGGTGGGACCCCTTGTGACTCCCATTATTTTCTTTGATAATCATCAAATATAAAGTACAAAATTAATCATTTGAATCACATAACACCCTTGTAACTCCCATGCTCATCATTTAAATAGAATATTAAATATCAACAAAAATATGACCATATCCAAAAAATAGTATATCCATGCTATCCCAGAAAAATTGCCTAAATAAAAGCTTGTCCAAAACTTGGTTAAAGTAAGGAAAAACTGTCTCCATCATAAAACAACATCAATAATCATCAAAATCCATATTTGTTGTGTGAGGCATTTTGCCTCTTCTCACTGTGTTCCTCCCTTGACTTTTTTGTGACAACCTTGGGTTGGTTAGACCCTCAAGGATGCATTGATACGTGCAGAGGAACATGAATGCCAAAAAAATTACGAGGAAGTTGAAATGGGGGTCTTTCAGGTCGGGGGTTCTTTTATTCCGGCCATTACTGCCCCTACTGAAAAAAATCACCCTGTAGCAATATTTAATCAGTCATGAACAATTCTTAATAACTCATACATGAAACTCCACTTAAATAAATCAAGAGTTGGCTCTATTATTTACCACAAAACCCATGTAATTCATCCATAAAACTTTCATTAATTAATTTCCATATGAACAGGGGATTGATATGGTCATTGGGAGTATGGGGGGTTTGTATTGTTCATAAAATGATATCATGGAGGAGGAAATATTCATGAATACTGTTCAAGCAATCAATAAAACAATCAATCTATGTATACAACCAGCTCCTAGAATACCAATCATCAATTAACTTCCACATCATTTCTTTTATTTTCATATAGACTTTTCCTTAAAAATGAGTAGCAACATAAAAGGGAGTGTAAAAATGTAATTGGGATAAAGAGGGGAGTGTATTTTGCGTAAAATGGTATAATGGAAAGGACTCCCATGGATATTGTTCTATCATATATCAAACAATGCCATTTCCAACATTAAAATTCAAACCCCTTTACTGTTTCAAAATGGAAACTCAACACTTTGTTTCCAAAATTCCAAAACTAATGTTTCACTTCAAGGTTGTTCATTTGCATTTAGAAGTTGCATTGCACATGAATCATTTCATGATTTTTTGCCCAAGAAACATTCAACAGTAATAGCACAGCTCACACACAATAGGGTCAAGGAGACACAACATTCCAACCATTACAATAATCACCACCAACAGTCGAAGAAATGGACAGACTGTGGCCCATGACATAAACACCAGTATTAAAATCTCAACTGATACTTCAAATAACAATGCTTCTAAATTCCCCTTTCATTTTGGTTTGCAAGACTCATTCAATGCATATATAATTCATCCACAGAGATACTCTTTGCATATGGAAACAACACTTAGCAAGTCGTATCCTTCAAACAATGAATTTGCAACACTGTCATCACCCAAATATTTCCACAGGACATACCGTATCTCTTTTTCTTTAAAAATAAAATAGAAATAAGCTTGAGACTCTTTCTTACATTGCACAGTAAACAAATGGACAAAACACATGACTAAAAAGAGCACGAACAATTAGAGCGACGTGCAATTACTTCAAGGGTGGCGGCCTCGAGATAGGTTAGAGCGACACACAATTACTGCACGTCGTATCTACACTTACACCTTCAACCATAGCCAGTGCGAGCAAGCTAGCCATACAACGCATAACCCACTAAAAATTAATTGCAAGATTGATACACCACCATTTCCCTAAGTCTCAAACCTAACAAATGCGCCAACCTTTGTTTAAAATTCCAATGTGACATATATCAAAGCTTGCTAGGGATACCATGTCCCAACCTTTAAACTTCCAATTCAAACAATGCGTGCAACCCTCGTAACATGAAATCAAGGTAATCACCATACCATATGCCACATACAAATTGAAACATGGAGTTTAGATCTTTAATCAAACTAAATGCGACATAATAACACTCGTGAAGGTTATATAAAGACAACATCATTTCTCCTTTAATCACATCGCCCATAAGATTGTTTGATCAATTATTTTGATAGTGACTTAAAAGCAAATAAACTGTAGAGGTCATCTCACAACCAAGTCATAATCACATAAAACATATGTGTCGTCTTTCCATCATATCACACAAGTCACACAAGGGGTTCCACCTATTAGTATATTATTAAATATAATTAAATAATAATGCGTTGGAACCATTTGCAAGCAGGTACCCTATGTTGCACTTTTGAGCGTCAACAAACTAGTGACTCCACGGGGAAATCAGGTTCCAACAGATTAAGAACTCATAATGTCCATTTTCGGTTTCATACATTCGGTGCACAACTTTCAAATCATGACCACCACTGGAGGTATGATGAAATGTGGGGGCAGATGTGAAAATGTCAAACTCTAGATGGGAAACTATCAACTCAAAACCCATCTATTTTCCATTGATATGGGTGGTAACTCTGATATAGTATTGGGGGCATAATGGATATGCATGTTTTGACTAGTCACCATGGATTTCAAATACCTATATATGAGTTTCACTAAAGAGGTTCATGTACAGACCCTTCGAGGGATTCATGCAAGCTCTCATAAAATAGCTAGCTATCATCGTAAGGAGAAGTTATTAAATAAATGCCTCTGGCATTATTTCCCAATTTAATGCCATATAGATTATGGATAATATGACACACAAAATCCACCTAGACATGTAGTTGGTCTTTGAAAAACATCATCAGGTCTTTGAGACACCAAGTGGTTTACCTCATTCTCGAGGAGAGAATAACCATGACCATGTCATTCCCTTGATTCTAGGAAGTCAATCGCCAAATGTACGTCCTTATTGACACCCTTTTTTCTCAAAATAATGAAATAGAAAATTTCATTCATGAACTATTGGAGGCGGGGGTCATACATCCCAATACAAGCCCTTACTCATCACCAGTAGTCATGGTGTTAAAGAAGGAAGGCACTTGGAAAATGTTTCTTTATTTTAGGGCTCTCAATAAGTTGACGATCAAGGACAAATTTCCCATCCCAATTATTGATGATCTCTAGGATGAACTTCACAAAGCAAATTTTTTTACTAAGTTTGATCTGCATTCAAGATACCACCAAATTAGGATGAAAGAGACAAACATCCATAAGACACCCTTGAGAACACATGAATTTCATTATGAGGTTATGCCTTTTGGTCTTTGTAATGCTCCATACACTTTCTAAAGCCTCATGAACAAGATTTTCAAACCATTCCTACACAATTTTGTTCTAGTCTTGTTCGATGATATCTTGATCTACACAAATCATGGGATTCACACATAAAGCATGTTGATAAATCCTTACGACTCTCGAGAGACAACCAATTATTCGTGAAGTGCTTCAAATGTGCTTTTGGGGCTCTTGAGGTTGAATATTTGGGTCACATTGTAAGTCTGGAGGGAGTGCCAGTTGATCCCAAGAAAGTGGTGGATATGTAAGATTGGTCCCATCCCAAAACATTGAAGAGCTTGAGGGGATTCTAAGGATTTACAAGGTACTACAGGAAATTTGTGAAAAATTATGGCAAAATTGCAGCTCCCCTAACTTCACTCCTAATAAAGAATGCATTTTTTTTTTTTTCAGAATGATGTAGCAACATAGGCCTTCATTGTTTTAAAGTATGCCATGTGCACTACTTCAGTATTAGTAGTGCCTAACTTTAATAAACTTTTATCTTTGAATGTGATGGCTTTGGAACAGGTCTTAGAATAATATCGATGCAAGAAAGACGCCCCTTGGCATTCACTAGTAAGAAATTGTGTGACCGCAATTTCAAAAAATCCGCATCTGAGAAAGAAATGATGGCTATCCGTCATGCAATGGATACTTGGAGGCCATGTCTAATAGAGAGTCATTTTTCAAATCAAAACTAACCATCATAGTCCAAAGTACTTCTAGGAACAACGATTTTCTTCACGAGAGAAACATAAATGGGTCACCAAGATGTTGGGGTATGATTATGAGATCATATATATGAAGGGTGAAGAGAATCTTGTGGTTGATGCTTTATCTAGATAATTTGAGTAGGATGGGTCACTCCTTGCCTTATCATTACCAAGTCTAGGATGACTTGAGGAAGCCTGGAAGGAATGGCTAGTAAACAATACTTGAAGGCAGCTCATACAAGGGCTTCAAGTAGATCCAAACCCACCTAAAAGTTATACATGGTAACAAGATACATTGTGATATAAAGGGAACATTGTGTTGGAAAAAAGATTTGATCCTAAAACAATGAGTCTTAGATGAGCTACATTCATCACCGATAGCAGGTCACTTTGGCGTTCATAAAACCTATGAATGAACTAAGTGTTAATTCTTCTAGAAAGACATGAAAACATATATCTAGGATTTCGTAGCATCCTTTGATGCTTTCCAACAAAAAAGGGGAGAGATGGGGAATATACTAGGGGCATTGCAATCACTACCAATTCCAGTGCATATCTAGATAGACGTTTGAATGGATTTTATCATGGGACTCCCAAAAACAAGCAACAAATCAATAATCATGGTGGTTGTTGACCGTCTTTCAAAATTTATTCATTTTTGTGCCCTAGCTCATCCTTTCACTCCTTCTTTAGTTGCCTAGGCCTTCGTAGATCAAATGTTCAAGCTACATGGTATGCCCACTTCCATTGTCTCGGATCGAGATCCCACATTCACCAATAAATTTTGGCATGAGCTATTTAAACTTCAAAGTACATAGCTGAATATGAGCATTGCATATCATCCTCAAATTGATGGTCTAACATAAGTGGTCAACAAGTGCTTAGAAACATATTTGAGATGCTTTTCTTCCAAAAAAATGCACCATAATGGCTTCGACTTGCCAAATAGTGGTACAATACCACTTATCACGGAGCTACCAAAATGATGCCATATGAAGTTGTTTATGGCCCAAAACCCTTGTCAGTGGCATCCTATGTACCAGGCACCTCCAAGGTTCAGGCTATGGATATAATGCTTCACACCAAAGAAGCCATTATCCATATCCTAAAGGACAACTTGGTTATGGCACAAAATCAAATGAAGCAACAAGCTAATCAACATACATCCAAAGGATCGTTTGCCGAAGAGGGTGACGTGTTTCTTCACCTACAACCTTATATGCAAACATCACTCAAAGATAAAGTTCCCCAAAATTTAACTCCTAAGTTCTATGGTCTCTATTAGATCATACAATTGGTCAAGTCGCCTACAAGGTTGTTCTACCAACCCACTCCAAGATTCATCCAATCTTTCATGTGTCATGTTTGAAGAAGGCTGTGGGATAAAATTGGAAAGTGTAGACCAACCCACAAAAACTTGATGAAAAAGGTTCCATTTGTCTCCAATCAGAAGTAGCATTGGATAGTAGAGAGTGTTGATTGCATTAGCGCACGATCAGGGAAGTATTGATCGAGTGGAAAGATATGCAGCCATAAGATGCCGCTTGGGAACCAACAACGATTCTACAACAATTTCCTCACCTTCAACCTTGAGGAAAACACTACTTTTGGAGGGGGAGGGAAAGTGAGGGTCCTACCCTAACCCCCTTACTTAGATACTTTATTAATGTATGAGGCCACATTCCTTGAATAAGGCCCATTAAATATTTAGTTAATAGTCATTCATTGTAAAAAGGTTCCTCTTCATTAAGAAGGCCCAAATTAGTTAGTACACCCTCATTATAATGTTGATGAATGCAGCTATGGGAGACATCCTCCAACTTACAAACCTGTGAGATGTGGAACATAGCAGCTATGTGAAGTCTTTCTCTCTGCTTACAAACCTGAGAGAAAGCCCCTATGAAGGGTTCGTGGTTCCTGCCTAGGACAGAGTTAGGAACGTAGAGATGGCCTCCTCCATGATGTGAGTGAGAAGAAATCCAGATGATTATCCGATGTAAAAGTGATCTATTGAGTTAGGACGTGCTTGTGGCTGAGCACAAGGTGAACGTGGGAAATCCCAAAAGTGTTGGGCACTTCATCATGTGAACATAAATGGAGATGATGTGATGGCCTCCTCTGAGCAACAGAGTTGACGAGAAGAATCCAAATGATCCTCCTGTTGGTGGCAGTGGAAAAGCAGATCTGTAGAGTAGATGTGCCTATGGATGAGCACAAGTGAACGTGTGAAGACCCGATTCATCTGTGTAATGCAATGAATCAGGTCCATGGCATCCCTATGGATGTGCCCCTAGTGGATGAGCACTAGTGGGTGTATCAGATCCTTTGCTATATATTGTTCAAGAGTCAGACCTATTTGTAACCCTAGTTATTATGTAAAGGGTATAGGTCAACCCTACCTTATTGTGTCTAAAGATAAAATGTAAAAGATAATTAATATTAATATTAATAGTAATATTAATATTAATATTAATATTAATATTAATATTAATATTAATTATTATAATAATAAATAAATAATATATCTAAGTGAGGTTGACCCTATTGTGCCAATAGACACTTCAGTTGATAGGACAAGTCTAATATAAGTAAAATGAAATCTTTCATTGTAGACACACACACACTTGTGAGTTTTGGAAATTTCAGCAAGTACACTTCTTGGTCAAAGTTGCGCATCTCTCTTGGGTGCTAGAGTTATAGGGTTTTGTGCACCCTCTTGTGTGCTGGATATTCTTGGTGGTGAAAGGTTTTTCTCTTGAAGAATATAGCAAAGGATTTGGTTGGGTTTTTTGCCCTTGTTTGAGAAGGGTTTCCCAAGATATATCTTGTGTTCTTGTGCATGGTGTTTCTTCTTGTGATCTTGGTTGCTGCAACATTCTTGTTTATGGTTAAGACATGATGAAATTAAATGAACTACATGCTTAACTTAGCTTATGAAAAATCAACATGGTATCAGAGCACAGGTCTTGAAAGAACCCATTGCACAAGCTTCTTTCACAAGAAAAAGGAAAAACGTCACTGTTGCCATACAAGAAAATTATGGCCTTTTATTGAAGAAGATTTTCAGCCTCAAAACCATCTAGAAAAGTGCGCCCTAACCCAAGGAACTCTTTGGCACCTTCAGCGCACCTTTTCAATGGGTAGATCTCCCAGAAAGTGAAACCCTAGTTTTCACCAGTACCAGAAGTACCAGAAAACCAGAAGTATCGGAAGTACTAGAAAACCAGAAACACCAGTCCAGAAATCCGCTGGTCAAGTTTGAGGGGGCAAAATTTGGATTTTTAGAAATCTGACTGTACCAGCATACTTGCCTCAGCTCAATGCATCTAGCCATTGGATCCGAATTTAAAATTTTGAAGTTTGAAAAATTAGGGTTTTCTCATAAAACCGTAAGTTGTAGTTGCAGTTGCAATTTCAGAATAAGTTGCAGTTGCAGTTTCAGCTTCAGTATCAGTTGAAGTATCAGCTGTATTACCAGTTGTAGTCACCCTTGAAATTCTTAAGAGTTGGTAATTATTACCGCTGCTACCAAATGGTGCCACTACTTGGAAATGCTATCAGAGGTATGTACTCACATATGTTTAAATTGTTAAAGATTTAAAGGGTATTTGCAAGAGAAGAGATCTCTTGCCATAGATCCAGAAGGATCTCAAGATCCAACACATTCAGAGGAATATTGCAACCCAGGTTTGATTATTCTAATATGCATCTATTTGTTATGACATTATTTTGATCTAGGTTGCATGTTGAAGCTATGACCATCATACTAACCTTTGGTCAAAATTAAAGTGAAGGTATTAGATGGATTAAAGTTGAGATCATAGAGTTTATTCTCTAATCCAATCTTCTGTCAATATATCATATTGTCCTAGTACAAAATGCAGGTTGAAGAAAGCACTTGTCATCTTGAGTGAAGGAGACTTGGAAGAAAAGCAACACACACTCATTCTTGAGGACAAGACTCCAGGTTCCAGGTTTGATTAGTTAAGCTGATAAGATTCAAATTTACACATGACAAAGTTGATTACTACCCCTTACAAGTAAACACTATAGTTGAGGTAGCAGTCTTTGTAAAGTATTATACTTGGTAGCATGTGAGCATATTGAGATAAATGCTGATAGTAATAGATAGAACTAACATCTCCTGTAGGGGTGTTTATCCTAGGTTACCATGGAGGAATGTTTGATCACAACACTAGAAGAGTGTTGACCTCATTTTGTATTGTATTTCTTACTTTTGATCTTTTCTTTATACAGGTCACAAGTGATATCTCTAAAGGAGCTATTGTAATGATTATTCATATTTTTTGTTTTATCTACTATTATCAAAAGAGTATTATTCTTGATTGCTGTCTTGTTGACCTTGTTCAAGTCATAGGTGATAACCTTGAGGAAGCCATAGTGAAGGTTGCAGAAGGAAAAATATTAGATGAGATATGAAGCAGACTATGTACATGACCATATACGTTCATGTACCCAAAGAGAAGAAGTCCAAGCTAGATCCTTTAGGAAGAAAGGATACAATGAATCTTCAAAGACATCTCTAGTAAGAGACAAATTGAGACAAGCAGAGATGTTGTCCTTGAAGAAGAGATAGTTTTTCAAAGAACCGGAGAATCTAAGATGGAGATTGACAGTGAGACAATACCTTCTCCCCCTTCAACAATTCAGAGGGAGACAAACATTACTCCAGGTTATCCAGGATCTCCAGTTGATATGTTCAGAGATATTGCAGTAAGGCATATGTAATGTACCCCAAATTTACCTAAATAAAAAAAAAATTTGATAGGTGCATTACCACTTTTTACTCTAATATATTTAATCGTTTTAAACCTGTAATTGCTAATAACAGGGTGCTGACCTTCTCGCGAAGTCAAACTTGTTAAGTTAATTCGATGCATATCACAAGAGTAGTCTTGACTGACGAGAAATTTATTTATCCATGAAGGAACTGTGATTTGGTTATCTCAACTAGTCTATAGGGAATCTAACCTAACATGGAAATATTCTTTTAACCAAATCCTCATACCCTCCATGTCATGTCCAATGAAGGAGCACAACTAACTTACCACAACACATTCCCTTACCAAGGTATTCTTTTCTTGTCTATAGTTTAAAATGTCAAGCATAACATATTCGTTGAAAGGGCTGGTGGACATACACTCTTTACCAAAGTCCCCTATGAATAAAAATAGGTATCTCCTATGTTTTAAAGTCGAGCAAGGTAGTGTATTTTTCAAAAAACGTGAATCTTGTTAACATAGGTTTTTACCTATAGTTTTCCACTTTATCACTTATGAAAGTATACAGGTCTATTCTTGACCATTATGCTATTGCTAACAACGCGTTCTAACTGTTATCTTTATGGTTGTTCTTGGCAATTTGTTTTTTGTTAAAATATTTAACCTGGTAGTTAGAGGGAACTCGACTCACACATCATTATATATATATAACAAGGTTTATTGGGATGGAAAGGTTTAGCGCTGAGGTTCGGCCTCCCACCTAGCAGGACAACTTGACACTAGACCCGATGTCCTACCGAGTCCAACCCCCTTTTTGTCCAGCAATACCTAAGCCTGGCTAAAATGACAGGGATCACACTCACGATCTGTATGGTTAGGTTAAATGTGAGATCAGTCTGGTGCGTAAATGTCATAACGTCTTTGGTTCAGAAGTTATTAGGGTTCTGTCACAGTACCGATTCCTAGGTTTGCGTGACCAATGTGGATGCGCCAAGCATGTTCATATCACATGGCCACTGTACCCACACCTTCTGTCACCATTACTCTGATACGAGAGGTCACTAAGTTTCAACTTCCTTTGACTCCTATGCATTTTGTAAAACTTCCCGTATTAACCTCTACAAGGGTTTTCTCTATGCGTAAAACTGGAAAGGTGACTAGATAGGTTCATGTTCTGTGTACAACAAGGAGATGGATTCGGGACCGTCTGGTTCTTCTCCTTTACCAGGTAAGCTTGCCTCTTATTATAATGACTTTTCTACCCTGTGAGTAAGTAGTTCGAAATATCAGTCATTAATGAAAGTTTTGTAACTAAAGGGTTGAGTATTGCTTATCATTTGTCTTCTGTGAATACTCCATCTCTGCTCTGTGTGTTGTAAGACTGTAACCCATCTCATGGCGGTCACAATACTATCCTTTCCTATGAAGTATCCACCCTTCACTCGTGCTCTTCGTTGAGGTTCTGTAGCTGGTTTACCAGGTGGTTCAA
This sequence comes from Picea glauca, assembly GCA_000966675.3. Taxonomy (NCBI): domain Eukaryota; kingdom Viridiplantae; phylum Streptophyta; class Pinopsida; order Pinales; family Pinaceae; genus Picea; species Picea glauca. The sequence continues at coordinate 59,442 of JZKD02S1758637.1, read as the reverse complement.
CTTGCATGCGTTCAGAGATAACCACATCGAATTGTTAGTTCTTTTGTCGATATTATCTATCCTTAGACTACTCTTTAAGCTCATTCTGGTACGTTATCGTTTGAATTTGTTCACGGCATATCGACGCCGATACACTCGAGGATGAAACCTGCTCAGAATTTCTACATTACCCTAACATTCCATTCTTATAGCCTGTAGTTATCCTGTGTGTGTTCTATTAAATTTATCTGCGCGAAACCATGAGGGTTTTTGCCAGCAAAATCGGACCTCGACTTTTATCGCCTAAGTTTGAAAAGACAGGGGTTCCTGGTATACTTCTCTTATGAGAATCCCGCTTTGTCCAAATCTTTCTCTGCGGTCACCCTTGAGTTTGTTGAAAGAAAAGAACTCTGTGGTTATAGGTTGCATAATTACTATTCTGTTTTGATTTGGTCAAGAGTTCTCGAGCCAACTCTAGAAAAGTTTACGTATCGAAACCCACCGTGAAAATATTGCATCTTCGAAAAATATTGTTTAAAAAGCCATATATTAATCCCGTGACTGCGATAAGGTTTTCCTGGTCACTAGGAAATTTTAATAAAACTAGATCGAATTACCAGATCCGAACTTGCGCGGAGAATGTTATAGTCCTAAGACTTCTGCTGTGTGATTATTCCATAAATTGAATTGACTTAAGGGATCTACTCTACTCTCTGTTATGGAAGTTTGCAATTTACTTATCAAATTCTACTTCGTTTGCGTAGAAGGAAAAGTAAATCACGGGTCCAGAATTATGTTTCTCGATTGCATTTCTTTACCACTAGTTTGTAAATTTGATAATTACGAGAACAATAATTCTCCGTCCTATCCACAGTTTGAATTGGTAATTTTTGTGGGATGCAGTTCATATTGTACAAACTTTACAGTTCTATTTATGCATTGCAACTTACATATTTAGTAATTTTTTATCTGTTTGTTAGCTTCCGAGTCATTGATAATTTATATTTGGTTACAAGACTAATGATGGTACCCCTGTTTCCATGGCAAGGGTACCCATTAGTCATTTCAAGATCCACTCCTCCCCTTCGGTCTATGGACAATTTTCTCAACGACATGGATGGGAAAAATACCCGCGCCAACCTCAAGCTAAGTGTTCACTTGTGTATTAAATCTGCAATGTTTAATTTTTGTGAATTCATCCTGAACATTATCCTAGCTTCACAATTTAATTTTTGTTGGTTTGTTGCAGAACTCTGTTACTGATATTCTTGGTAATCCCTTACAAGACTTAAACGCTCGATGGCTTGGGGATTGACGAGGGCATCGCACTCGAAAGGTACTCGAGTTCCAATTTACAGTGTTGAAAGAAAAATAACCATCCAGGTTTTGTTGAAGGAATACAGGTTCCACCCTAGGATACCATTATTGTGATAGTTTTACACCATGTTCCTATTGAAAGCTGGTTGCTTGTATCTTTAGTCCCTAAGGAAAGCCAGAGGGGGAAACCTCGCATTGAATATGAATTTCACTATTTAATAATTATGGTCAGATATACTGTATAGAGTTTAAAGACTCGTTTAAGCATTGTGCCGACTCTGTAATAGGTAGCATGTTTTTATGTATTTATGTCGCTGAATATTTACTTATGAGATTATTAAAAGGAGAAGTATTGTAACCTTCTGCTACATTTAATACAATCGGATCTAATGGAAAATATCTGTAATAGTCAATAATTATTTTCCTGTGTATTAGATATTCATATAGCACGAAAAATCCGTATGGTAGCAACATATATACATATATGTATTTTGATTCTGATATTCACTCAAAATTTCATTTGGTAAATGTACAATTTAAATATTCTTCAAGCGAATATCTATACATGCAGATATAATTATAGATATGGTATAGATTCTACTTATCATGGTAATACTTCTGTCCAGTAATCTATAAATGCATACACCGGTATTTCTTGTAGATCTATACTTGAGAATAGTCAACCTGTAGCAATCTGAAATAATTTTAAGCATGTTTAGACTTGAATCTATATTCATACTTATGCCAAGTCCTCCTAATATCAACAGTAAAATCGAACTGCTATTTGTTTCATATTGCAGAATTAATAGGATACATCATTTGAATAGTAAACTTTTACACATTCATCAACAACTATCACACATAGTAGTTTTCTTAGTTCTACTCACTGATAAATTCAAACTGTAACGAAAAATTATTCTACAATTCGTTTCATTCTGCCAACCATTATCCAATAAAAACAATTCAGCAAAAACAATAGATAGGAGTAATATCTGAACAAAGTGCTGGGACAACAAATGGAACAACCAAGTTCCACCCAACCATAGAACATAACAACCAATCTACTTGCTCAGTTCACCCCCTAGCCTGACCATGAATCCATGAGGGCGAACCCCAAAGCTCCTCTTCCGCTATATTCCTTTTTTAGATTCAAAAATTCTCCTTGCCTCACACTCAAAAAATAGTGCTCATAACAACAAGAGTTGTCCTTTTCCCCAACATACTCGGCAACGTCCTGCCTCCTCCCATATGCTATATATCCAAAGGCATCTTGTGCCTAGGTATTTTCCCCTTGGGAATTTTCACAGCTTTACAAATCCATGATTTTCAGGGGCTGCCAATGGCCAAATTCCTGATTTGCCACTTGTAAAATTCAGCCCTGAGGTAGTTCAAGCCTGTTCCCCACTCATGGAGTCATGGCCAGCTGATTTCAACCTGGCTGTTCCATTTGTCTCTCAATAATAAATATAAAAAAATATTTGTTTCTTACAAGTGTCATAGTCAAAGAGTTGGTTGAGAAAATCAAATCTTTGCCCAACAGTCACAATAATAAATTACAATTAACTAAATTCCAAATTCAGAATTGCCATAAATGGTAATAATTTTCCAAATTTGAATTTGCCAAAAACGGAAATAAATTCCTAAGTGCATTTAGACTTTAATAATAATTTATTTTTGGGGATATTACATCCTTTTCCCCTTCAATACAACACTTTCCTCAGTGTTCGTTCCTTTCTCGGAACCGGGTTGGATAAGATTTCTGCAAATCTTCCTCCAATTCCCAAGTGGCCTCCTCAGGACTAAAGTGCTTCCATTTCACTTTTACCTGGGTGACGACTCTGTTCCGTAGTGCTATTTCTATCCTGTCCAAAATGCGCAGGGGTTTCGGTTGGAACTCGCCTTCTGGTTCCACCTGCACCATGTTCCAATCGATCATGTGAGTAGGATCATGAACATAATTTTTTAACAAAGAAACATGAAATACATTATGAATTTTCAGATTTGCAGGAAGTGCAAGTTGGTATGCCACGGGTTCAATTCAAGTTAAGATATCGAAAGGGCCACAAAACCTGGGCGCCAACTTGGAACAATTTCATATCTTTAATGAACTTCTTCTTGCTTTGACTTTTAAATACACGTGGTCTCTAACTTGAAATTCCCGGTGTCTTCTTTTTAGGTCTGCATAACTTTTCTGTCTGTCCTGTGCCTCTTTTAAATTCTATTGTACTTTTGTTACCGTATTCTCCATTTCTTGGAGCATTTCTGGTCCCACCATGATTTTGTCAACTGGGTTATCCCAACTAATTAGAGTTGTACACTTTCTGCCGTACAGTACAGTACTTCGAAGGGGCTGATCTTAGCTGATGTCTGTTAACCATTATTGTATGCAAATTCCACCAAGTGCAGGTAGTCTTCCCACTTACTTGGTTTCATCCTTACGTACATTCATAACATATCTTCCACGATTTGGTTTGTTCGTTCAGTCCGCCCATTCGTTTGTTGATGGTAGCTTGTGTTAAAATTCAAGTTAGTACTCAACCCTGCAAACACTTCTTTCCAAAACGTAGATGTAAATTTTACGTCTCTATCCGAAATCACCATTTTAGGAATACCATGCAGTCTAAAAATTTCCTTCATGAATATTTCAGCGATGTTAATAGCTTTATAAGTAGATTTTACAGGAATAAAATGTGCAGACTTGCTAAGCTTATCAATTTCTACCATAATTGAATCATTCTGTTTTTGAGTTCTAGGCAAACCTGTGATAAAATCCAGTGATATGGTCTCCCATTTCCATTCTCGTACATGTAGAGGATGCAATAGGCCGGCTGGATGCTGGTGCTCAACCTTCACCTGTTGACAATCTTGGCATTTAGACAAGTATTGTGTTGTCTCTCCTTTCATATTAGGCCAATAAAATAACTTCCTTAGTGTTGTTACCATTTTCTGGTATCCCAGATGACCAGAATATGGTTTCTTGTGTACTTCGTCCAAAACTGTTAGATTTAATTCAACAGAATCTGGTATGTATAACCTGTTTTTGAATCTAAGTAGACCATTTTTGTCCAAACTCAGATTTGTTATGTCTAAATTTTCTGCATTGTTTTGTAAATCTACCACTGTTTTATTGTATTTTTCATCATTATTACTGGCAGCCTTTATCCTTTTCTCAATATCGCTTTCTGCCCTGCTAATGTTTATCTCAAATAACCCATGAATTCTTCTACTTAAATCATCTGTCACTTTGTTTTCTTTACCCTTGATGTGTCTTACCTCGAAATCGAATTCGCTCAAGAAGGCCAACCATCTTGCTTGCCTTGCGTTAACACCTGGTTGACTAAACAAGAATTTCACACCGTTGTTATCAATTAGTAACAAAGATTTTCTGCCCATTATATAGTGTCGCCACATTTTTAATGCATCGATGATGACTGTGTTACAGGTATGAACTAACTGA
>JZKD02S1758637.1:40129-54639 GCA_000966675.3 Picea glauca | reverse complement strand
CCTCTACGCATGCCACATCATGCAACGCTGTGTTCTTCCTGTCTTAACTGCCAGTCTAATTTTAGACTGAAAGTCCTTCCACCGTCCAGAGTGATTAGAGAAACCCAACTGGCAAGATCTTCCAGACTTGTAAAACAGATGAAGGACCACCGCAAACACCTCCGGATTGAGCAATGTTAAGCTCCGTTGATTGTGCATTATATCCATTTGATGCACCGTCCACACCAATCGCGTTGTGAATGGCACCTTCGTGTGTTTCTTAAAACAAACGATTGGTAACTGCTGCTGCTAGTCATGGACGTGGCTAAGGCGTGCATTTTTATCAGCAAATATCCCCATGGGCGAAGGCTGAACGGGAATGCCAAATGGGTTGTGTCTATCTTCGCCATTGCCTCTGTTTCTGTTTCAATGGGGGCTCTTGAATCGGCTTTGAATAACCTAACGCTCTTCAAACATTTCAAAATGGGTTTATGGCGCTTGAATCGATTTTGAATAACCTAACGCCCTTCAAACATTTCAAGTGGGTTTGGTTTTATTCCCCTTTTTTCTTGACTAACCTAACGCAATGGGTCTCTTCTTTGTAGAAAAAATCGCTAAGAGGAACCCGATCTCAATGTCCCCACTTGGATATTGCTCGAAATCATCTAGCTTCTTCTGCCGAGTGGAACCCAATCTCAACATCCCCACTTGGATATTGCTCTGTCATCATCTAGCTTCTTCTGCCAGTTCTCTTGTGCGTGCTCCATAACCAACCAACCAATTGCCATCATCAATGACAATAACCAACCGATTGCCATCAATGACAACCTTGAGAGTCTGCGTCATCTCTGCTATAGCCATATTTCCAACAGACTGCTAATTCCAAGTCGTGAGTGACGTAGTTTCGTTTGTGCTCTTTTAGTTTTCAGGACTCGTAACAAATAATGTGCCCTTCTTGAGTTAGGACACCTCCCAAACCTTCTTTGCTCGCATCCACGCAGATTGTGAAGTCTTTATCCGGGTCTGCTACCCTTAAAATGGGTGCGGTTGTTAACAATTCCTTTAACTTATTAAAACTGTCCTGACATTTTTGTGACCAATTAAACTTGGTTCCCTTCTTCTATAGGGATGTGATAGGGTATGCAATCTACGAGAATACCTCTATAAATCTACGGTAGTACCTGGTGATTCCCATGAATGACCGGATGTCCACTATGTCCTTAGGGATAAGCCATTCCATGATGGCTCTTATATTCTCTGGGTCGACTGAAATACCCTCTTCAGATATTACATGTCCTAGGTACTGTATTTTCTTTTGATAAAAGTCACATTTGTCGAATTTAGCATACAGTTTGTGTTTTCTTAAAGTTTGTATTACTATCCTTAGATGTTCTTCTTCTGTTTTTGAATACACTAGGATATCGTCAATAAATACCAAAACAAACATATCCAAGTACTGACTGAAAATGTTGTTCATTAAACACATAAATGTTGCTGGTGCGTTAGTGAGATCAAACAATATAACAACAAATTCATAATGTCCATATCTCGTTCTGAATGCTGTTTTACTTATGTCTTCATCCTTTATTCTAACCTGGTGATAACCAGATCTTAAATCCAACTTAGAAAAATTCTTTGCGCCACCTACTTGATCAAACAGATCATTGATTCTAGGTAGGGGGTATTTGTTCTTAACTATCATTTTGTTCAACTGTCTGTAATCAATGCATAATCTTAGAGTTTCCTCTTTATTTTTAACAAAAAGGACTGGTACTCCCCATGGCGAGACACTTGGCCTGATGTATTCCTTGTCCAACAGTTCTTGTAGTTGAATCTTTAACTCTGTTAATTCGGGTAAGCTCAATCGGTAGGGTGCCTTAGATATAGGGGCTGAACCAGGTAGCATATCGATAGAGAAGTCTATCTCTCTTCTTGGGGGCAGTTCGGGTATTTCATCTACAAAAAAATCTCCAAATTCATGTAAGACGACAAAATATTCTAGGCTAGGTTTATCTTTTTTTTTCTAACAGATTTGTCACTTGGATAGCATACATATGACAACCTTTACTCATGCACTTCTTAAATTGCATTGTTGAAATCTGCCTAACTAAGACTGGTCTTCGTATGCCTTGTACTGTCCTAACAGTGTTGTTTTCGTCTTTGTAAGTGAGTGTTTTTTCATAACAATCCAAAAATGCTTTATGCCTTTCTAACCAGTCCATTCCAATAATTATATGATAAGACCCTAACGGTAGAATATTCAAATTTATCTTTGTGTTTTGACCATCTAAACTGAACTCACAATCATAAATGAATTATGTTACCTTTATTTTTGTTCCTGTTGCTAGTTGTACTAGCCAAGAGTTTGTATGCCTTACTTTCTTAATTTTATTTGAATCCACTACACTAGGGGCAACATAACTCAAGGTAGCTCCTGGATCAATTAAAACAGAAACATGATTATTGTTAATTTTACCTTCAACTTCCACTACAATGGACTGGTGGTCAGCTTGTCGGCCATCCACGACTGCATTGATCTTGTGTATGCTTATGCCCACATCTCTGACTGTAGAGGCCTCTTGCAGGTTGTGAAATGTGGTCCTTGCTACAGAAGTTAGACGTGGATAGTTCCTCCTTAAGTGAGGTTCTCCACATTCCCATCATTTTAACAGTTCTCTGGGGCTATCCCCAAACATTTTTGTTTCAAGATTAACTGGTTTACCTCCCCCTTGGTTGTTCTGGTTATTGGAATGAAAATATTTCCTAGGAAAACTCTTTGTTGTATTCCGGAAAGGGGATGGTTTATATCCCTTCTTCCGTTGGTTCATTCTTTCTTGTTTCTTGTCTTTCCAAGCCTTGGGAAATTTAGATCGCTGTTTGTATTGGTCGTCACACATTCGAGCCTTCCTGAAAACTTCACTTAAGGTCTTAGGGTTGTCGAATTCGATCCTGTCCTTATAGGAATGTGGTAAGAAACTTAGGAACCGCTCGATTTTTACTTTGTCCTTTCGGATATAAGGCACGAACCTTAATAATTACAGAAATTTGTTTATCAGGTCATCCATAGTCATTTGACCGAGTCGTAGCTCATAAAACTCTTTGGTCTTTCTTTCATAGTAACTTTCAGACAAATATTGTTTCTTAAAGTATTTCTTGAAGTCCCACCACTCCATGTATTTTTCCTTTAGGCCCTTGGCCAACTTTAGGTCTTGCCACCATATACTTGCTTTTCCTTTTAGGTTATATATGGCCATTCTCACCTTCATGTTGCTGGAATAATTGTAGATCCATAAGTACTTTTTTATGTCTAGTAACCATGCTTCAACCTCCTCCCCTGTCCTGGATTCCCCATCAAAGGTGGACGATTTGATTTTCTTAAACTCTCCCTCCGGGTGGTCCACCTATTTCCTCTTTCTTCCTGTGGTTGTTTTATCTTCTGCTGATGGTGTGCCTTCAGAAGAGCTGCCCCCTTTTTTTGCTTCAGGACCAGAATTCTTGGAGTCTCTTTTGCTGACCTCTTCTTCCTGGTTATTTTCCTTTGGGCTCTTCTTTGTTACTATGCTACGCAACAATACTTCATTTATTTCCTGCTATTCTTGTTGTGCCTTTTTCAGTTTCTCATTGTTTGCCTTGAAAACTTGCAGTTCCATAATAAGGTTTTTCATGGTTTCTAGAACTTGGGTGGCAGAACTTCCTTCATTGTTCTGTCTAGGTTCTCTAGTAGGTCCTTGCTCAAGATTCTCCTCAAGCCCGATCTCTTCTTCATTCTGTGCTGCCATTACCACAACAGAAATAATTTTTTTTGTTTGTAACAGTAAATGTTTTGTTAGTTTTTCATTAAACTTAAAGCATATGCTAAGCAAACATTTTTAGCCTTGTTTAAGGTCCAAGTGCTGTAACCTTTCCTCTGATACCATATGTAATGTATTCCAAATTTACCTAAATCAATTTTTTTTTGATAGGTGCATTACCACTTTTTACTCTAATATATTTAATCATTTTAAACCTGTAATTGCTAATAACAGGTTGATGACCTTCTCACGAAGTCAAACTTGTTAAGTTAATTTGGTGCATATCACAAGAGTAGTGTTGACTGACGAGAGATTTATTTATCCATGAAGGAACCGTGATTTGGTTATCTCCACCAGTCTATAGGGAATCTAACCTAACATGGAAATCTACTTTTAACCAAATCCTCATACCCTCCATGTCATGTCCAATGAAGGGGTACAACTAACTTACCACAACACATTCCCTTACCAAGGTATTCTTTTCTTGTCTATAATTTAAAATCTCAAGCATAACATATTCGTTGAAAGGGCTGGTGGACATACACTCTTTACCACAGTCCCTTATGAATAAAAATAGGTATCTCCTATGTTTTAAAGTCGAGCAAGGTAGTGTGTTTTTCAAAAAACGTGAATCTTGTTAACATAGGTTTTTACCTATAGTTTTCCACTTTATCACTTATGAAAGTATATGGGTATGTTCTTGACCATTATGCCATTGATAACAACACGTTCTAACTGTTATCTTTATGGTCGTTCTTGGTAGTTTGTTTTTCGTTAAAATCTTTAACCTAGTAGTTAAAGGGAACTCGACTCACACATCATTATATATATATATATAACAGACTTGATTGGGATGGTGAGGTTTAGCGACCGGATGTCTTACCGATTCTGACCCCCTTTTTGTCCAGAAATACCTCAGCCCGACTAAAATGACATGGATTTCACTCATGGTCTTTATGGTTAGGTTAAATGCGAGATCAATCTGGTCTGTAAACGTCATAACATCTCTAGCTCAGAAGTTATTAGGGTTCTGTCACAGTACTGATTCCTAGGTTGGCGTGACCAATGTGGATTCACCACACATGTTTAGATCACATGGCCAATGTACCCACACCTTCCATCTCGATTACTCTGATACAAGAGGTCATTAAGTTTCAACTTCCTTTGGCTCCTATGCATTTTGTAAAACTTCCCGTATTAACCTTTGCAAGGGTTTTCTTTGCGCGCAAAACTGAAAAGGTGACTAGATAGGTTTCTCTTCTATGTACAACAAGGAGATGGATTCGCAACCGTCTGGTTCTTCTCCTTTACCAGGTAAGCTTGCCTCTTATTCTAACGACTTTTCTACCCTGTGAGTAAGTAGTTCAAAATATCATTCATTAATGAAAGTTTTGGTAACTAAAGGGTTGCGTCTCGCTTATCATTTGTCTTCTGTGAATACTCCATCGCTGCTCTATGTGTTGTAAGATTGTAACTCATCTCACGATGGTCATGATACTAGCCTTTCCTACAAAGTATCCACCCTTCACTCGTGCTCTTCATTGAGGTTTTGTAGGTGGTTTACTAGGTGGTTCAACTTGCATGCGTTCAGGGATAACCCCATCGTATTGTTAGTTCTTTTGTCGATAGTATGTATCCTTCGACTACTCTTTGAGCTCTTTCTGGTACGTTATCATTTGAATTCGTTCACGATATATCGTCGCCGAGACACCCAAGGATGAAACCTGCTCAGAATTTCTACATTACCCTAACATTCCATTCCTATAGCTTGTAGTTATCCTCTGTGTGTTCTATTAAATTTATTTTCGCGAAACCATGAGGGTTTTTGCCAACAAAATCAGACCTCGACTTTTATCGCCTAAGTTTGAAATTTAGACAGGGGTTCCCGGTATAATTCTCGTCTGAGAATCCTGCTTTGTCCAAATCTTTCTTTGCAGTCGCCCTTGAGTTTGTCGAAAGAAAAAACTCTATGGTTATAGGTTGCATAATTACTATTCTGTTTTGATTTGGTCAAGAGTTCTCGAGCCGAATCTAGAAAAGGTTACGTATCATAACCCACTGTGAAAATATTGCATCTTCGAATAATAGGGTTTAAAAAGCCATATATTAATCCTGTGACTGCGATAGGGTTTTCTTGGTCGCTGGTAAATTTTAATAAAACTAGATCGAATTATCGGATCCGAACTTGCGCAGAGAATGTTATATTCCTAAGACTTTCGCTGTGTGATTATTCCATAAATTGAACCGACTTAAGGGATCTACCCCACTCTCTGTTATGGAAGTTTGCGATTTATTATCAAATTCTACTTCGTTCGCGTAGAAGGAAAAGTAAATCATGGGTCTAGAATTCTGTTTCTTGACTGCATTTCTTTACCATCAATTTGTAAGTTTGATAATTACGAGAACATTAATTCTCCATCCTATACACAGTCCGAATTGGTAATTTTTGTGGGATGCACTTCATACCATGCAGAGTTTACAGTTCTATTTATGCATTGCAACTTACATATTTAGTAATGTTCTATTTGTTTGTTAGCTTCTGAGTCATTGATTTAATTTGTATTAGGTTACAAACTAATGATGGGACCCTTGTTTCCATGGCGAGGGTACTCATCAGTCATTTCAAGATCCACTCCTCCCCTTCGGTCTATGGACACTTTTTTCAATGACACAGATGGGAAAAATATTCACGCCAACCTCAAGCTAAGTGTTCACTCGTGTATTAAATCTGTAATGTTTAATTTTTGTGAATTCATCTTGAACATTATCCTAGCTTCAACATTTAATTTTTGTTGGTTTTTTGTAGAACTATGTTATTGATATTCTTGGTAATCCGTTGCAGGACTTAAACGCTCGGTGGCTTGGGGATTGACTAGGGCATCGCACTCGAAAGGTACTCGAGTTCCAACTTACAGTGAAAGAAAAACAACCATCCAGGTTTTGTTGAAGGAATATAGGTTCCACCCTAGGATACCATTAGTTTTACACTAGGTTCCTATTGAAAGATGGTTGCTTGTATCTTCAGTGCCTAAGGAAATCCAGAGGGGGAAACCCCGTATTGAATATGAATTTCACTATTTAATAATTATGGTTGCATATACTGTATAGAGTTTAAAGAGTCGTTTAAGCATTGTGCCGACTCTGTAATAGGTAGCATGTTTTTATGTAGTTATGTCGCTGAATATTTTCTTCTGAGATTATTAAAAGGAGAAGTATTGTAACCTTCTACTACATTTAATACAGTCGGATCTAATGGAAAATATCTGTAATAGTCAATAATTATTTTTCTTTGTATTAGATATTCATATAGCACAAAAAATTCGTATGGTAGAAAAACATATACATATATGTATTTCAATTTTGATATTCACTCAAAATTTCATTTGATAAATGTACAATTTAAATATTCTTCAAGCGAATATCTATACATGCAGATATAATTATAGATATGGTATAGATTCTACTTATCACGATAATACTTCTGTTCAATAATCTATAAATGCATGGTATTTCCTGTAGATCTATACTTAAGAATAGTCAACCTGTAGCAATCTGAAATAATTTTAAGCATGTTTATACTTGAATCTATATTCATACTTATGCCAAATACTCCTAATATCAATAGTAAAATTGAATTGATATTTGTTTCCTATTGCATAATTCATAGGATACATCATTTGAATAGTAAATTTCTACACATTCACCAACAACTATCACACATAATAGTTTTCTTAGTTCTACTCACTGATAAATTCAAACTGTAACGAAAACTTATTCTACAATTCATTTCATTCTGCCAGCCATTATCCAATAAAAAAAATTCAACAAAAACAATAGATAGGATTACATATCTGAACAAAGTGCCGGGACAACAAATGGAACAACCAAGTTCCACCAAACCATAGAACATACAACCAATCTACTTGCTCCATTCACCCCCTAGCCTGACCATGAATCCATGAGGGAGAATCCTAAAGCTCCTCTTCCGCTATATTCCTCTTTCAGATTCATAAATTCTCCTTGCCTCACAGTCAAAAAATAGTGCTCATAACAACAAGAGTTGTCCTTTTCCCCAGCATACTCGACAACGTCCTACCTCCTCCCATATGATATATATCCAAAAGCATATTGTTTCTAGGTCTTTTCCCCTTGGGAATTTTCACAGCTTTACAAATCCCTGATTTTCAGGGGCTGCCAATGGCCAAATTCCTGATTTTCCACTTGTAAAATTCAGCCGTGAGGTAGTTCAAGCTTGTTCCCCACTCATGGAGTCATGGTCAACTAATTTCAACCTGGATGTTCCATTTGTCTCTCAACAATAAATATAAAAAAATATTTGTTTCTTACAAGTGTCATAGTCAAAGAGTTGGTTGGGCAAATCAAATCTTTGCCCAACAGTAACAATAATAAATTACAACTAACTAATTTCCAAATTCGGAATTTCCATAAATGGCAATAATTTTCGAAATTTGAATTTGCCAAAAACGGAAATAAATTCCTAAGTGCATTCAGACTTTAATAATAATTTATTTTTGGGGATATTACATCAAATGCCTACCTAGACTCACTATGCAAAAGGCAGAAAAGAATACAAGCCTCTCAAGGCACCTTCTGAGAAAGCAAAAGAGTTTTTCAAAGCTATCCTTCAGACATGAGACACTTCATTGATGATAAGACTCCTTGTCTTAGAGAAGCAACAAGTGAACCAGTATGGCCAAATGCCATAACAAAAGAGTACCAATATACTTTAATAGGATGGTGCATAAGATATTATTCAGGGACCAGAAAGAGAAACCCATGGTAAAACATGTAGCTGATGAAAGTATCAAGGAAATACAAAATGAGATCTATACCCAGAGGTGAACCAGATACACTTCCATCCATGAGTTGGAAACTATATTAGATAAATGGATTCTTGATAAGTCTAGATTTCAAACAAGAGTGTTGGTGATCCAAACTTATATCATTACAGTATTGGTGATGAAAGCCTGGTCGTGATGACTTATTCAGAAAGCGTTGCTGTTACAAGTAATCTTTGATTTCTGAAATCGAGATGAATAATCTGAGTATGATTCACTACTTCTTGGGACAAGAAGTATGATAGATGACCGATAAAATCTTTAGTGAACCAGAAAATCACATCTGGTTGATGTTCTACCTTTAAGTCTTCCATGGTTTCCTATTGCAACAGGAAACATAACTTTCTAGCCTTAAGTGCACCAGAGACAAAGTATATATAGCAAAAAGTGTGTGAAGCAATGTGGCTTCACATACCTCCGACATATTTACTTAACCATGAGATGGATCCTATGTTGATGACAGAGAGCCATATATTAATCTCCTTAAAGAATCCAGTGCTTCCTAATGGATTGATACACAGCGAGATAAAATATTCTTATGTCAGTGATATGATGCAGAAGAAAATTGTATACTTGCAATACCCTTTCTACACTTGAGCAAACTGCAAACATTTACACCAAACATTTACTTGGTGAAGAACTCCTTCCGAGTCAAGAGGGAGTATGGATGACCTTAGACAAAAACCAAATTCAGAGTACATCGATATGAGATTTGGCTTAATGAAGAATTCCTCCCTAGCTGAGAGGGAGTGTTGATGAATGCAGCTATGGGAGACATCCTCCAACTTACAAACCTGTGAGATGTGGAACCCAACAACTATGTTAAGTCTTTCTCTCAGCTTACAAACCTGAGAGAAATCCCCTATGAAGGGTTCGTGGTTCCTTCCTGGGACATAGTCAAGAACGTAGAGATGGCCTCCTCCATGACGTGAGTGAGAAGAACTCCAGATGATTATTTGATGTAAAATCGATCTGTTGAGTTAGGACGTGCTTGTGGCTGAGCACAAGGTGAACATGGGAAATACCAAAAGTGTTGGGCACATCATCATGTGAACAAAAATGAAGATGATGTGATGGCCTCCTCTGAGTAGCAGAGTTGACGAGAAAAATCCAGATGATCCTCCTGTTGGTGGCAGTGGGAAAACACATATGTAGAGTAGACGTGTCTGTGGATGAGCACAAGTGAACGTGTGAAGACCTGATTCATCTGTGTAATGCAGTGAATCAGGTCCATGACATCCCTATGGATGTGCCCCTAGTGGATGAACACTAGTGGGTGTATCAGATCCTTTGCTATATATTGTTCAAGAGTCAGACCTACCTGTAACCCTAGTTATTATGTAAATGGTACATGTCGACCCTACCTTATTATGTCTAAAGATAAAATGTAAAAGATAATTAATATTTTTTTTTTTTGTAAGTAAGAGAGGGGAGAATCCTTCTATTCAATCCATGAAAAAAGTACAGAGTGATACATTGAGTTATGGATGGGAAAATATCCCCCAGAAAGAGAGCAGGGGATCATTTGAAACTAGCCTATGCTAAAAGAGAGCCAGATGAAACAATACAATATAAGGAGAAGGACCAGATCATTGTGTTTGCCAATGAGGATCCTTTCTACCTTTTTTTTTGTGAACATCAATCCAACCAGAGGAGCTGGTAGGCTCAGCGGCCTTTACCACCAAAGCCAAATGGTCTGAAGAAGTGCCAAAATCTTGCGCTGCTGAATTCCGTGGTGCTTCTTTGTCGCTGTCTGAGTTGTCTGATTCATGAGGTCGCTTCTGAGTCCCTGGGAGTGACGCTGAGATCATGATTGTGTCATTTGTTTCCCCCTTTTCGTGAGGTGGGTGCAAGGATTTAATTGAGGTAGTTGGAGTCATGACTTATGAAACTGCAAGATTTTGTGCCGAGGCTGTAGGCTGGTGTGTTGGGTCGACAGACGGCTGCTGAGCGAAGGTTGGGGTCTGCGAAGGCATTGAGGAAGGTGAAGGAGTTGGAGCATCTTTGTGATGTTGCTTGTTGTCAAAGGAGGCGTTCGGGCGGCTTTTGTGGGATTTTGGTCCTTGCCAACCATTGGCTCTTTTCTGTGCACCAGAAGTTGTGGGAGGGGTGGGGGAAAGAGGACAAGTTGCTTGGAGGTGCCCTGTTTGCTGACAGGAGCGGCATCTGAAAGCTGTGTTTTCATAATCGACCATCTGTATGAAAGGATATCCATTACCCCAATCTATAAGAATCCTATCCGGAAGCCCCTGACTGAGATCAATTTCAACGCAGATGCGGGCGAAAGTGATGAATCCTTTCGTTATTCTGTCTGTGTCTATCTTGATAAATCTACCCAATGCATTGCCCATGGTGGGTAAAAAAGATGCAGAATAGAAATACAGGGGTAGATTGGGTAGTCTTACCCATACCGGTGTAGTCATGGCTGTCATGGTCAGTGGATTGAAATCCGGGAACCATCGCTGCATGGAGAGACCAGATCTGCCCCAAAACCAAGGACCTTGCTCTAGCACGCGCTGACATTCTGCTTCGGTGCTGAAGTTGACGATGAAGAACCCCTTGGAACAGAAGAATAGCTCATGACCCTCCGACCAGGTCTTGTTAACCCATTCCTTTAGCGCAGGGGCTGAGGGCCAAAGTCCGTTGAAGCGACAAATGAGGGCTTTGGCCTGGTAGTGAAAGGCATGGCCATAGACTTGGGGGTCTTCGACTTCTACTGTTGGAGGTTCTGCACACTGCTCCACAATGAAGGCGCCTCCAAAGGGATCCTTTACTTTTGAATTTTCTGCCTGGAGCTTCAAAGGAGCGGAAGTCCCTGATTTCACAACTTGCTTGTAAGAGCTTGGATGGGTCACTGAAGGCGCTCCTCCACGCAACCGAGAAGTGAGAGAAATGGTTGCGTTTTTTAGATTTCCGTAATCTCGTAGGAGAGAGCCATCCCCAAGCTGCCGACCTTCGAAGATTAGTCATTGGAATCTAGGCGAAATCCCTGTGGCTTGGTGGATTTGGGTTTTGAGCTCAGAGACAGAGTGTGAGTCTTGAACCTGCAAGCAGAGGGAAGATCCGACAATGGTTTTTATAAAAAGAGGAAAGCTTGCCGTGATCTTGGATCTAGTCTTGCTGCTATTTAGGTTAAGGCATTGATGGCGGCGGCTAGGGTTTAGTACTTGCTGGTTCCCCTCGGCCCTGCAAAGGACCGTCGCTTCCTTCTCCCCGTTAGGGTTCTGTTTTATTTTCATAACCCTCACGCAGTCGCTCAACGATCTCTTGGGTTCTGGGGCGATTAGAAGTTTTCTCACCCGACCTTGTAACTTGATGGTGACAAGGTCCATTCCCTTGGGGCCGCGGGAGGTGCAGAGGATTCGCGCAGCGGCCCTGGCGGCCGAGACGGTGGCCTTCTGAGCGTCCGAGCCACGGGTTTTCTGCTCCTGCTCCCTTATGCTGAAAAATGGCCTCCTGAACTCATCAAATGCAAAAGATAATTAATATTAATATTAATAGTAATATTAATATTAATTATAATAATAATAAATAAATAATATATCTAAGTGAGGTCGGCCCTATTGTGCCAATCGACACCTCAGTTGATAGGACAAGTCTAATATAAGTAAAAGGAAATCTTTCATTGTAGACACACATACACACTTGTGAGTTTTGGAAATTTCAGCAAGTACACTTCTTGGTCAAAGTTGCACACCTTTCTTGGGCGCTAGAGTTCTAGGGTTTTGTGCACCCTCTTGTGTGCTGGATATTCTTGGCGGTGAAAGGTATTTCTCTTGAAGAATATAGCAAAGGATTTGGCTGGGTTTTTCTCCCTTGTTTGAGAAGGGTTTCCCAGGATATATCTTGCGTTCTTGTGCATGGTGTTTCTTCTTATGATCTTGGTTGCTGCAACATTCTTGTTTATGGTTAAGACATGATGAAATTAAATGAACTACATGCTTAACCTAGCTTATGAAAAATCAACATATAAGTGGGCCCATAGGTAGTTAAGATTTTGTTTGGAAAGTTATATATTGAGCATAAAGTTATGTAATGTTTTGTCTAGAATTGTTATTGTAATTGGAGCTTTGCTCTAGGAGGTTTCCCCCCTTGAAGAGGCAAGTGAACATAACTCTCTATTTTTTTATTATCAAGAGATAATACTCAAGGTTTATCTATTTTCTCTTATGTTCTTTGGTTTTACTCTACATTTTATGTGATTTCTCTTAAGTTTTGGGGTTAGGTACATTACATTCAAGTATGGAAATTAGTAAAAGTTTTGTTGTTTAATAGGTATTTTGTTATACATGGATTCCTAACTTGTCTTATATATAGGAAACTTGTTTAGCCTTTAACCTCCATTTCCTCTAAAACTACACTACAACATCTCTACATTCATAAATTTGGGTTCATTTTAATGCCATATTTTTTTATCTTAGTAAATTCTAAGTATGCATTCAATTTAATCGAAGTATTGTAATTAGAGAAATATCATGCACTATGGTCAAAGTCTCTGATATCTTGGACAATTATGAATTTGGTAGTTTTGAAATTCGACATATCCAAGGCATGGAAAATGTCATTTTCATTTATTTTATTATAGTACAGAGTATAGGCTCAAATGTATTTAGGTATTTTAAACTTTAATTTAAAAAACATTATAAACTGGCTCTAATTAGGAAGTAATTACTATTGATATTTGTAGTTATGGAGAAGGCTCTCTAATATGGAAATGGTGGATAAATTAGGTTGTGAAAAAATTTAATCCTATCATGTGAAGTTAGACTTAGGGGCCTAGGAAAATAGATAATTATTAGATGAACACTTTAGTTGCAACATCCCTTTATTTTAGATGTTACATCCCTTTATTGCTTCCTTTCAATTTTAGGTAGGACAAAAATAAATGGTGACAAGGAACTAAGGACACACTCCCTCTTACAACTCTCTCTTAGGCTTAGATACCCTTTGTTTTGACCACATATTCCATAAGTGTATATAAAAGGGTCATGGTTCTCCAATCATTTGAAACTGTCAATGTGGATTCGAATAGTCATTATGCATCCTCATAATAATAAATCATAAACATCATTATCAAATAGCATAGGTTAACATGCATTATATTTGTCACACTTATTATAATATAGGTTAGGGATGTTTCCTCTTCTTGTCATTATACTTGACTCATAAACCTCAATTTCATGAGAGAATTTAGATGATTCTTTATTTTTTCCTTATGTACAATTTTGATTGCTAGTATGTGCTCAAACTAAATCACCTACAAATAGTAATATTGTAAACACAATCTCTCCTTATGTGACCATCCACTTGTCTTTTTTCCAATTTGTTTGTTTTCTTTTTTTCTTTTGTTTCCTCCCCTATGTTGGTTCGTCATGTGTAAGCCAAATAAGTGAAGCAAAATTAGAAACCCCAAATGATTGAGAGGGAAACAATGTTGGGCCCTCTTGTCATTGTACTTAACTCAGAAACTCCAATTTGTCTCATTGCGTGTAAGCCAGATGAGCCAAGCAAAGAAAAATCGTATGTCATTGTAGTGTCATGGTACTCATCTCAACCACAGTCTTTCAATTTAAGGTCATGTATGTGAACTAACTATAATTCAAATGATTTTGGGCTTATGCACATAAGTCAACTTCTATATTTGTTAATTGGGCTTTTTCTAAGAGAAGAAGATATCGGTAGGCCTTAATAAGGCCAGAAGGCCAATGCTAATAATGGTAGAAAATAATAGGAGAGTAAGAGAAAGAGAAGAGGGGGATGAGGGATAAGAGAAATACAAAAAGGTAGAGAGGGAGGAGGAAGAGGGGGATGAGGTATATGATAAAGAGGAAAGTGTAGAGGGGGAGGAGGAAGAGGGGGATGAGGGATAAGATAAAGAGGA
>JZKD02S1758637.1:20502-39918 GCA_000966675.3 Picea glauca | reverse complement strand
GCATTAGCCCCATACAAAGGCCTCTTGCTCCTTAAATCCCAAATGATTTATGTGGTGACAATGGCGGGAGATTCTATGGTCACTCTAGAATCTATTCCCAAGAGGCTAAGCCATTTAATATTTAGTTTCTTGGAAGACAATTCAAAGATGAAATGATTGTAGTTATGAAACAACGACACTTCATTATATACTCCTTTGCTTGTGAAAATTGTATTTAAATGCATGGTGTTGAAATTTAATGAGAAATGTGGGTTAATATGATCTATAAGTTGCCATGGATATTCCACTGGAACAGTTCATCACAACAGATCTGATAACCCCCAAAAATGTCGTTTGATCCTTCAAAATGGATTTTCCAAACTGGGACTTGCCACTAAAATGAACCTGTAAGTCGATTCCTCCAATTTGTTCCACTCTAAAAGCATCGAGATAGATGAAAAATAATATAACGATCAAATCCGGATCATACCTCCCCATTTAGGGGGGCTTTTGTTCCCCAAAATATTTACTGAATGAGGTGAGGAAAATTTTCCTCTACCTTCTCCTTGGAGTACCATTTTGCTTTGCTTGGAAGTTTTCCTTTAAACTTAATCTGCCAATGGTCATTCCACCCCTATCTTGTAGTTCTGGACCTATTCTGCAAAACTGTGTCCTCTGCCAACTCTACCTAAGCATATGGTGCTAAATCCTTTATGGAAGGTAGGACCTACTCCTCCTCCTGATCCAACATGGAGGGCTCATAGAGTTTGAGATTCTCCACATTCACTACTGAGTAAATGGGCATGTATGGGGGTAGACTGAGTCTGTAAGCGTTATCTCCCACCTTTTTCAATACCTCCAAAGGACCATACCATAGAGCCTTGATATTCTTACTAGGGCCCTGTAGTGTTTCCTTATTCAACTATAATCATATTCAGTCTCCCACTCTAAATGTTCTCTCTATTTTGTGCTGGTCATGTCTAGCCTTGTACTTTTCCTGCTATTTCTTCAATGTATTCTGTGCTTTCAAATGGATTTGCCTGACCTTCTCAACAATTTGTTTTTGTCTTTAAGGCCCTGTGAGGTCCTCCCTCACTCCTCCTTGTTGTCCATATACAACATCCAAGGGTGAAGGTGGAAAATATCCAAAGCAAGTTTCAAAAGGTGACTTACTAGTAGAAGTGTGGACTACTCTGTTATAAGAATGCTGTATATAGAACCATTTTTCATCCCAAACCTCTAGATACTTCCGATTGTAACCCCTCAAAAGCTACACCAAAATCCAATCCCAAACCTCTAGATACTTCCGATTGTAACCCCTCAAAAGCTACACCAAAATCCCGTTGACTACTTCTGTCTGCCAATATGTATGTGGATGGAATTTTGTAGACCTCTTGAGCTTATTATCCATCTTCTTCGACAATGTAGTCTAGAAGGCTCTAAGAAATCTAGTATCCCTGTCTGAGATGATGCTCCTTGGTATCCCAAAGTGCACCCACACCTATTCAAAGAACTTGTTTGTTTCTTCTTGTCCACTGATGGTATTTTTACAAGGCATGAGAAAGAACATGTTGTTGAACCTATCAACTACCACAAATAAATAGTCATGTCCCTTTCGTGTGGTTGGTAAACCTCTAACAAAATCCATGGAAATGCTTTCCCAAGGTCGAGTGGGTATAGGTAAGGGATCGTATAGACCTTGTTTTCTGTTGTTGGGCTTGTTGGTACAATAAAGTATACATCCTCTAATATATAGTGCAACATATTCTTGCATTCTAGGCCAGTACACATACCTCTGTAAATTGACAACTGTCTTCCCAACACCAAAATGTCTTGCAGTTGTTCACCTTTAAGGACACATATCTTGTCGAGATTGTATATTAAACCATTCTTGAAATGATAGTCAGTGTTGTCATCACCTTCTTATATATGAATTTGGCCCTGTAGCTATTGAAACACCTCCTTGAACTCCTCATCTTTTGTCTATGCCTCTTTGTATGCATCATGGGTAAAAGGCTTCATGTGCATCAAATTTCCCAAAGTTGTATATTGGATGTCGGTGGCCATGAAAGTATGTTTGTCAACTTGTTTGTGTTTCCCTTACTATACTTGATGATTAGATGAAATTTCTATAAGAATCCCATCCATTTGCAGTGCCTGGTTTGTTGTAACTTACTCCAGGCTTGCAAATACTGGAGCGGCTAGTGATCTGTGTAGATGATGGTCTCCTTGTCCATCGAATATTGCTTCCACTTTTTGATAGCTTGTACCAAAGCATATAGCTCCTTGTCATAGATAGAGTATTTGAGAACCACTCCATGAAATACTTCAGAATGATAGTAGAAGGGCCTTCCTCCCTGCATTAGGACTGCTCCCATGGCATACCCACTTGCATTTGTCTCTACTTCAAAGGGATTTTGCAAGTTTGGTAGCGTGAGCATTGGTGCTTGAATGTTATTTATTTTCAGCTCATAAAAGGCCTTCTGATTCTCCCCCCACTGGAAACTCTTACTACCTGTTGTTATTGTGCGGAGTGGTGCAACTACTGTTGAAAATGAAGCTATGAAATTTCACAAGTTCCATGTTGCCCCAACAAAGCTCCTAATTTCCGTGCCATTTGTAGAAAATTGCCATTTCATGACGACCTCCATCTTGGCGGGATCTATATTGAGCTCGCCTCTAACAATCACATACCCCATATACAACAAAGACTATTGAGCAAACTCACATTTCTTGAGATTGGCTAGTAGATGGTGCTTCTTCAGGGTATCTAACACCTGCATAAGATGTGAGATGTGCTCCTCCCAGTTAGCACTATAGACCAATATATCATCCAAATAGACAACAACTAATGAATATAGATAAGGGTGTAAAACATCATTCATTAGTCTCATAAATGTAGCCAGTGTGTGCATAAACAAATGGAATAACCAACCACTCATATAAACCTTTCCTTGTCTTGAAGGAAGTCTTCCATGCATCTTCTTCTTTGACTCATACCTGGTGATTCCTGATTTCAAATCCATCTTAGTGAAGTACTTGGCATGCTGTAGCTGGTCCAATAGATCATCGATCTTTGGTAAAGGGTATTGATTCTTCAGTGTAATTTTGTTCAATTTTGTTAGGGACCCAAACTCCCTAACCCCTCATGCAGATAAAATAATATATTTTCCATGTAATAAAGGTCGATACTAATAAATAAGGCCTAGTAATAAGGTGATCAAGTCAAATATAAGAATACCTAATAGAATCTCCCGCTTCTAGAAAGGTATTCTTCTAGATTGTTATTTTGGTAGATAGATTTAGTATAAATAGGAGTCAAGGGCATGATAATTTTTGTCTTCAAAATTATTGTAATGGAGCGTTGCTCTGTCGGAGGCTGCCCCCTTGAAGAGGCAAGTGAACATTGCTCCCATTTCAATAAAGGTATCATTTTGGTGTGTTATTCTCTATATTCTATTGTTATGTTGGTAATTTTTGTGATATTCCTGGTTATGCTCAATATAACATAACCGGGTGCATAACAAGTGGAATCAGAGCACTTTCCTGGGCAGGAATTGTGGGTTAATTTTTTCTAGGGTAGAGACTTGTTCCGACGTCCTTAAACTACAGTGATCTGTCATTCAACGGATAAATCCGCAGTCGGAGAAGCATACACGCGGGAAATACAATAGGTTTTTAAGCTCACATTGTTGGACACCCTTGTAACCCCTATTGGTACCCCTTTGAGTGATAACACATCAGACAACACCGGTATACAAACTTGTCTAGGTATCCTGAACCTTGCTATAGATCAATCAATCGACCGCCTCACTATTATAGAGCCACCAACAACAACACTCAAGAAGATACTCCCTAGTACCTCATGGGTAATCGAGTAGTACGACTAAGGGTACTATCTAGCCTCCTTAGTTGGCGCCCTGAGATATTGGGCCAAGTACAACTCTTTGACCCCACACATATATTGAAGAGATATAGCACATGGAAAACCCTTGTTTGTAGGAACCTTGAACACCCTAACCCTTGGGATGGAAACATAACAAAAAATGAACATATAAGATCTATTGTCATGCAACCTTGTGTCCTGCATTTTGGTTGCAAAATTACTACACATTTCTTCCTATTAAGAATTTGGGCATTTCACCACTACAATATTATTCAGATAAGAGTATAAATATGCAGGAGTAAAAAAAAAATGTTTGGGGCCTGTTACACAAAATTCCCACACTACTAAGTGTGGATTTGTCACACTTAAGTGATGAAGTGTTTTTCATGATCCCTAGACATGTGTGGGGNGGGGGGGGAGATTTATCATATGAAGGTCAAAATAATATGTGCACATGTATTATTTATTTTTATTGAAAAAAAGAAATTAATTTAGTGTGAGAATCCACCTCACATCTAGTTTCCTATTCTCAAGGAGAAGTTGAGAGTCTCATGGATGGTTGAGAGATTTTGTGAAACCAATATCCTAATTTGATGGATCTTGAGAGATATTTTCTCCCTAAAATCCTTAAGATATATTTTCTCCCTAAAACTCTTGGAGATCCCAATTTAGTAGATCTAGTGAGTGATCTTCTCCATGGTGGTTAAGCCTCCAACTCCTATATAACGAGTGCATTCCAAGAAAAAAAGGGGGGAAGAGAATAGTTCATAGAATCATAACTATCGTCTTGTAGCACAAAGGGGATAGAAAAAGGAGAGGTTGGAGGAACGCTAGCACAACATTACAAGGTTGTAAGTTTTTCCATGTTTTCCATTATTAATATATAACTTGGCCTATTTCTCTTAATGTATACATTGTTCATTTCATTAATGTTTATATTTTTCTTGTTTAAGTCCAGCATAGATAAATTTACCTCCGTCTAACGATATATAGTAGCATAAGAGGATTGTCTCGTCTCTTACAGGAGGCCTACTTCCATACTCGAAGCTTAGAGATCAAGTTCAACTGTTTGAGCAACGAGGACAACCTACAGGAAAGAGGCAAGCCATTTACGTTTTGCTCTTTCTCTCTCTCTTCTTATTTCATTAATGAACATATAAATTAGTCTTAAGGGGAAGTTAGTGTCCATTTTTTTTCCTTCTGTCTTGGATCGAAGGAAACCCGATCCAAGGGGGATTTCACCTCTCCATAGGGGGAATTCACCACAACATGGCCTTCCCGCACCCTTATTTGAGACTTGTCCGATTGCATTCCTCTTTTCGTCCTGATCGTAGTGATACCTATAATTTTTCAACATTTTTTTTCTTGTGGTCCCGACCCCCTTATTTAAGACCTTTCCCATTAGATTCCCCTTTTCACCTTGATTGGCGTGATACCCTTTACCCATAACCCCTTTTCTGTGCAGACCCACCTGCCCCCTTCCCGTGGCCCCCTTTCACCATGGCCCACACCCACATATAAGACCTTGAATCACACTTCAATACCTTGTCATATGATCTCTCCAAGACCTAGAAGGAATTGCGAAAAATCAATTCCAATATTTCCACCATCAATTCCTCCATGCATTCCACCATAGACGCCAAAATGGAATCCCTGAAACAGGACATGACAAAGGACCTCTATGCCCACATGGAAAGCGATCTTGAATACTTTGTTTTCCAACTCTTCGCCAAATTGAATATTCTTGGAGGCCTTCCCTCATCTGACCAACCTTTTCACCCCAAAGGTGATACTTCCTCCACTTCCCAGAATTTTCAGTTCAATCACTTTTAGCATGACCTATACCTTCCTAGAGTGGATGTGAAAAAAAATGATGGCTTAGATCCCATGGGTTGGGTCACCCAAATGAAACAATACTTATGTTTGCATGACATTACCAATGAGTTGGCCAAAATCCATTATGGTTTTCTTCATTTGGATCCTAAACGCTGACAATGGTGGAAATGACGTAAAAAGGCATGCCAAGGGTATGTGGCTTGGACATAGTTTGTTGAAGAGCTTTATGATCACTTTGACACTGACACCCATCATTTAGGTCGTTTGAACAAGTTGAAACAAACTGGCCCAGTGGAAGAGTTTATAGCTGCCTTTGAGCAATTGGATTTCAAAATAGAGGGCATGATAGATGATTTTTTCAGGGACTGCTTTATCAATGGCCTCAAGATGGAATACATGCCCATGTCCTCATGACTCGCCCCCATAATTGGTTGGAAGCTACTAAAAGGGCCAAGGAAGCACAACAAGTAGTCTCATCCCAAACTAGAAAAACACCCTTTATTCCTCACCCTAAACCCACCCTTCTCGCCCCTCCTGCCACTCCCCTCAAGATCCAAAAATTGAATTAGGACGAATTGGCAGAATGCCAACTTAAGGGTCTTTTTTATAATTGTGATGACAAGTATTTTCTGAGGCACAAGTGTAAGGAACATAAGATTTTTATGGTTATGTCCGAGGATGTTTCTGATGAATAGGCATATGTTTCCCATGTACCCAAACTACCCCCACTAGATGATCTTAATCAACTCTTTGATCCACCGAAAGTTGAACCACTGATTTCCTTGAAAGCATTCACTGGTTTCTCTGCTCCCCAAACCCTCAAGTTAATTGGCTACATTAAGAACTAGAAAGTCATCATTCTAGTTGACAGTGGAAACACCCATAGTTTTATTCATCATTGCATTGCCCAAGAATTCAATTTATATATCCGTCCAGTTAATAATTTCCAAATCATGATTGCTCATAGGGATTCCATGAAATATGGAGGGCATTGTTAAAATGTGTGCCTACAAATTGGTCACTACCACATGGAATCTCATATTATTTCTATTGACATGGGTGGTTGTGACATTGTACTTGGTGCTGAATGGTTACACACTCTTGACCCTATCAGCATGGTTTTCTAGAAATTAACCATGTAATTCTAGTAGGAGGGCCAAGAACACCAGTTCCAAGGCATCACAATTGGGTGACCATAGATCATCGGTTCCCACTGAATGAAAAATATCCTAAGAAAAGGTCACTCTGGCATTGTTTCCCAACTTCATTACATTCAGGCAGTTGAGACACCCTTTGTCCATCCCGACCTCCAATATGTCCTCTCCCAACACCAAGTTGTGTATCAAACCCCACCAGGGACTCCCCCCTTCTCGAGGTGTCCATGATCATTCCATTCCACTATTTCTAGGCAATCTTCCTCCAAATGTTTTCCCTTATCGTCATCTATTCGCCCAGAAGAATGAAAATGAGAAGATTGTTCAATAATTGCTAGAAGTTGGTGTAATCTTCCCCAGTACCAACCCCTATTCTTCTCTAGTAGTCATGGTACTCAAGAAAGAAGGTACTTGGCGCATGTGTCCTGATTTTTGTGTCCTCAACAAACTCACAATCAAAGAAAAATTTCTCATTCCTGTCATTGATGACCTTTTGGATGAATTAAGTGGTGCTCAATATTTTACCAAACTTGATCACCACTCTGGCTACCACCAGATTCGTACAAAAGAAGAAGACATTCCCAAGACTGCATTCAAAACTCATGAGGGTCACTATGAGTTCTTGGTTATGCCATTTGGCCTATGTAATGCTCCCTCCATTTTTCAAAGTCTCATGAATCATGTCTTTCGTCCTTTCCTCCATTATTTTTTCTTGGTTTTCTTTGATGATATTCTCATCTATAGCAAAACTTGACAAGCCCATCCTATCCATGTGGATCAAGTTCTACATCTTGTAACATACTCGACCATGTAGAGGCCGAGCTACGCCACTTAAACAAGCTGCAACACACCCAACCATCCACAGGCTAGGCATGCTGCAGTCCCAAGACTCAGTTCTCTGATCTCTAATTCAAAGACAAAGGGTTTCTCAACAATGTTAGGATCATGCACACCACATGCATAACACAAGATCCATGCCACAACATAAAAGAGATAAACAACGTGCCATGCACAACAAATAACCAACAGACATACAATCACATTAGAATACATATCTCAGAGATAATTAAATACACATCAGAATACATTAAACAAAAAACATAGAGAGCACTTATCTTTGCAAGTAAACGTTCACCAAATGGCTGCAGACCAAGGATGTTCCTCCCAACCATAGACACTACTGTTCATTTACTCTCAACAACAGGTCATCCCCGAGCCAAGGCTATGAATCCACAAGAACGGGTCCTAGGCCAAGTATAAATACACAATAGTTGTCTAAGTAGCTCTCAGGTTTCCCAACCTCACAACAATCCTAATTCCCAACTCTCTTTCCCCCTCAGCTTGCACAACCCCAAGAAATGAACACCTTTCTCTGCCATGTAGTCCCTGAGGCTGTTCCATTTCTCTCCAGGGCTCCAGTGCTACTGGTTAGAAAATATCCCTACTGGAAATTCCAAGGACTCTCAGCTGTGGACAGTTCCGTCCGAACTTCCAACGAGTTCATGCACACAGGCATCCATTCCCTCCTAGAATAATTAGTAAATCATTACAACCATTCAACGATGGCTCTCCTCTTTCTGCCATTCATTTCCATGCTTAGCCCAAGAGCACACGAACTCGTAGTAGTGAGTGAAGAGGAAGAAGAAAAAGTGAACCAATGAGAAAAGGATGAACCAAGGGAAGAACAACCCCCCAAAATCCCCCAAGGGATGTTTAAGTAATTACATGAAGACAAGAGCCACATGGCCTCCCTCCCAAGAAGCTCATGTAACCCCCTCTTCTCCATAAAATCAATTATGGGTAAATAAAATAATAATAACAAGACTTATCCCCTCAAGCCCCCTCTCTCGTGGAATCACAGTCCCCTATCTCTTTTGTCCTTGTTGGTCTTGCAACCAACGATGTATTTTATTAATGTATAGGAAGTGTTACATTTCCTAGGCACTCTGGCCCCTTTTCAACTTTACCGACTCACCAACCTAAGTCATATTTACGTAATACATTATAGTTTATAAGGGTTAGAACCGGGATGTTACATCCCCCTCCCCTTATTTTGGCAATGTCCTCAGTGCACAACACCATTCCAATGTTATTAACATTACAATTCCAGGCCCTTTGGCCTTAATTTACACAGGAAATCTAGCCCAATCTTATATACATAGGCACTCTGGCCTAAAACATGTATGCATAGGCATTCCGACCCAAAACATGCATGATGATCTTCAAAATTTATATTTATGGTAGTAGTTCCAACCAACAATCTCTCTTTCCATCTCAACCCTACACAACCTAAAGAAATGAACCCCTTTCTCTGCCATGCAGTCCCTCAGGCTGTTCCACTTCTCCTCGACTTCATTGCACTCGGCCAAGAAGTTTCAGAGTTGTGGGTTCCATAACTCCAGTTGTAGCAAGTCCATTGGACTTTCTTCCTTCCATCCCTTTGTCATTTAGTTGCTCCAACATCACCTTCTTTTCTCTCATAGTCTGGTACTTTTCTAGATCTTCAACGTTCATCATTTTCCTACAATATTTCAAATTAGCGAGCATGTCAGTTCAAAATTTGTGCATAAAATTCTCATTCTTTCTCATACTGTGAGAGTAAATTTTCATAATCCAATACAATACTTATCTGTGCGGTTCATGGATTTGCATCCATATGGATGTTTCGTTAACTTGGCTCACTATTTTCCCTGACATACCCATTGTGTGCATGACCCCAATCAAGAGCTATCAAAATCTCCTCTTCCTTGTGGTCACTCACCTTCTAGGCCCAGGCTCATGCATCCCCTTCTCTGCTATGCATCCCCTTAGGCGATCCATCTTTCCTGACCAAGGTTCTCTTGCAAAAGAATATTTCTAGGGATATAGGGTTCTCATGTCACAACAATAGCCTTTTCCATGCTTTCCAACTTGCATATCCAACATATCATCTATATTATACACATACAATCATCATGAAATATCACTATAACCATTTCAAACATAAATGTCAAATCTGTTTTATACAGGAAAATAAAATTTTCCAAGCATGATATTTCTGCTCATAATGGTTGGCTTTGCAGCTATAGATATCGGTATTCCGTATGGGCTTAAATCCATGCCATATCCAAGACCATTCTACCTGCAATTTCTTCAATTTACATTCAGCCAAAACAATTTGTTAGTAATTATCAAATCATAATTCCCAAAACTGTTTTATATAGGAAAAATAAAACTTCTAGACATGAGCTTCTGCTCATAACAATTTGACTCTTGTAGCAATAGGCATTGGTCTTCTTTATGGGCTTACAACACTGCCATATCCAAGACCCCTTTCCTCCTACAATTTCAACATTCCTCAGCTAAACAAATTGTCACTATCTCATGTACAAGACATATATTCTCATGGAAATGATTCAAAACAAAATCACAAAGTGCTCTCAGAATTGTTTACAACTAGAATTCAATTACTTCTATTAATCCAACTATCAATTGGAATGAACTCATCATTACATACACATGTATTATCAATCACACAGACTTTTCATAATGCCACAGTTAATAATATAACAGTCAATGTGCCAATATCCATGGTCACATCTACACAATGCATCCATGCATTGACTACATAATACCACATAACTATGTCATGTATTCCACCATGATGAGTTGGAAGGTCTGGCCAATGATTCAACACATCATCCACATACTTCCTACTGCTTTCCTAACTATTTGGTTACCTTCCTTTTCCACCCAAACACAACAACAAGAATATAATTCTTAAGTGTTCTTCAATGTTGGCAAAGAGGTTGCAATCCAAACATCAGATATACAGTAGATACCACCGAGCACTCACATAGCGCTATAGCCCTTCCATATCCAACCATATTATGGTCTCACACATGACTATCTCTATGGGTATTCATTGTTATATAAGGAGCATGTCTCCTGAATTAACCTGGTTATGATCCCATAACCAATCATAACATAATATACAACTGGCATTTTATCTAAGTGAATTCTAGCATCAACAACACTTACACACTCTAGGCCTTCGACCATTACATATCAATTTAAATACTAAAAATTAACTGAGGGAATCCTTACCTCGATCCCCTTCAACATGTATGCATCAAAAGAAACTAAATGCATACCTGCCTGGTTGTTACCAACCTACTTCTTGTTGTCTGACCAACTGATATTTGTAGAAGCTCACAAACTTCCCCCTTCATCATTTTGATAACCATTCCTACCATCCTCATGGGTCTTCACCTCGATGGAAATTATAAGCAACAACAACATCCACATATTTAACCCTGTTGTATCATTTTTCCTGAATACATAATCCATCCTTTAGTCATACTCAAACATTATTTCATAATAACAGACTATTCTAAGTTCACCAGCATGTTATATGCATATCCAAGCATGTACATATGCAAAATTACACATCCATATGCACCAAGCATTTATTGTGAGCATGCCTACTAATGCATATGCAATTTAACTTCATTGTATGCTTCATGCACTCTAGTGCATTTCTGTTTCAATTCACTTATTTATTTATCTATTTCTTTTGTAGTTGGTTGTCCTTAAATTCCTTTAGATCCTTGCTGCCTTGTGTGCTCTCATTCTTCTCATCTGCACTATGGTTCCCTGGGTCTGAACAATTTTCCAGCCACGTTCCACCTGGCCATTCTTTCCCATTTAGTACCATTCCCCAATGGAAATCCATTTTCATTCAGTGCCGCTTTTGAAGTGAGAGAGCATTCCAAATCCTTTGCATTGGCATCTTGCTTCCACTGTGAACTCTAATTTAAGATTTTAGACAACAGATAAGTCATATCTAACAAATCCTTCCCTGGAACTCCTATGCTTGACACATATAGATTATTCACACACCACCTCTTAAGCTCTTTGTTTCCTTCCACATCAAGCTTGCAACTGTCTATAGATCTCTACCTTCAAGGCTATGAAGCCTTACTTTTCCTTTCTATGGCCATTAATGACATTATTCACCTGCTAGCTTCATGTCCCATGTGAGGATTCTTTCTTTTGTGGTACCTCATCCAACTTTTGTAAGTAAAGTCATGCCTCCATGACCCTAACATCTGATCGTATTCTTGAATTTATCTAGTTATACCTCTAATCCTGATAAACCTGCAAGCAACCATCTTGTTATAACTATACATATCATACAAAAACTGTCAATTAATTTTACATATACCTTTTCATTTAAATGATAATATTATTCTTTAATTAATATCCTTTTTCCTTTTTATCCTTTATTCGTAATACTCATGAATTAACTCTCTTTTAATCATGACTGTGTGTTGATTCTTTTGTCTTCATGAGTTGATCACAGACATGGATCGACTCATTATATCGTACTCATGCTTCTGTTGTGTTCTCAGTTCACAAACAAATCATATTTTGATCCTTTATCAATTCTCTGTATTATTTTATTGTTAACTCTCTGTCGAATTAAATATTTATGAGGCGCTTCCTTCAAACCATTTACATATGAGCATATGTGCAAAACCACAGGCTTATTTATTTGACCATTGCCTCTTCTTTTCCCTTTGTTTCTTTATTCCATACGACCGCAGGTGGTGACTAGGCTCCAAGGTAAGAAGTGCTTGATCACTTATCAAAATCAATGACCACGTCTTAATTTCACGACGAGCTAGACGATTCTCAATTACTTCGGAACTTCGGCTATTCGTGGCTCCTGAATTTTGGAGTAGCAATTCCTCCGAAGTGATTACCCACCGAATAAGTCATAAATCGATGGTGACCGCTTGTTGTCGATTAACATCTCCACTTACACTATCCTTCCACTTTACTTGATCATTGGTTGGGAAATATCCAGAAGTAGATCAACGGTTAACGTTGACTTCGGTCTTCGATGCTTTGCAAACTTGGAACCTTCAACCAGGACCAAATCAATGACCCTCATTCTCTTTCATGATCAACGATCGAGATCCACTTCGGAACTCTGGCCTTTGGAGGTCTCAACTTTCCCCGCTTGCTTCCCCCCGAAATGCTTTTACCCGGAGTTCATGATCTGTCGACGCGTGTCCTCCTGCAGATCAATGGCTATGAATCGCTTCAGCTCTTCGGGCTTCGATTCTTTAGAATTTGGGAGTTTCAAACTCTATTCCTTCACTTTCTCCCATAATGCTTTCACCCGAATTTGACGATCCATCGACGCGTGTCCTCCCGCAAATCAACGGTTGTGAATTTCTTCGGCTCTTCGGGCTTCGGAAGTTTCAAACTGTACGCCTTCACTTTCTCCCGGAGCGTCGATCCTCCGAACCACTGTGAGATATACTACCGCATGTCTTCTAGGATCAACGGTCGATATGTACTCTAGCCTTCGGGCCTTCGAGAGTTTTCGACCCAACACAACCTGTCACATCTTTCCCCTCTGCAGTGCCCAGTCCCTGAACTGCACGATCTATTGCCATGTGGCAAAACAATGGAAGAGGACACATGGCCCAATCAGGAGGGTGACACGTGTCACGTTCTAACCGACACCCTAATAATCCATATGCTCACAACTTACTGACATGTGGCACACATCCCATGTGTCCATGTCATCCTAGGTGACGTCCGCAAGTCACATCACTTTAGAATTTCAGGCTTTGAAAATCTCAGCCCTCAACTTTTTCCAAAATGATTTTATCCGAAGCTTGCGATCTACTGACGTGTGTCTCTCGTAGATCGATGGTTACGATTTCTTCGGGTATTCGGACTTCAAAAACCTCAACTTTCAACCTTCACTTTCCCTCAAAGTGCGCGGATTTATGCCGCATGTCCTCCTGTATCGGACGACCAAGATTCACTTCGGGTCTTCACCCGAAGTCCACGGATTTGCACCACGTGTCCACCCTAATCGAACGTCTGAGATTCACTTTGGATATCTTGGGTCTGGAAATCTCAATTCTAAACTTCTCCTCGCTTGCTTTTTCCCAGAGTGTTTTATCCAAAGCACACGATCGGTTGACACGTGTCCTCCTACAGATCGACTTTAGAGTTTCGATGTTCAAGAACTAGCATGTCACATCACTGCATGCCTTTCAATTTGCGTGGGCACGAATCAACAGTTTGGAGTAACCCACCTCTCGCCCCCTAGTGAAACTATGCTTTGGATTGTGGGACTGCCTTGGGGAATTAACTCCCATGTAACTTGGTTCCCTGCAATGCCTCCTGGCCATCGATCTCTCTCCAAGCAATCTAACGGTTGGGACTTAACCTTTGCTTCACTTTCATCGGACAACCCTTATTCACTTTCCCTCTGATCCAATGATCCCAGATCTCTCTTGATCCCATAATGGCGATCGCTCCCAAATTCGAAGAGGATGGTCACGATCCTTCGAAACCTTACAAAGGATCTATGACGTTCTAACTCCTTCGTAGATTCTGAAATGCCATTCCTCCTGAGGTTTTCAAATTGACGGTCAGAATTTGATCTCAACCACGAGACTCTAACAAACAGACCCAGCCCATACCGACCCGGTGTTTCAACTAGAAGCTATGATACCAATCTGTAACATACCCGACCACCCAGAGGCCGGGCTATGCCACTTAAACAGGTTGCAACACACCCAACCACCCGCAGGCTAGGCACACTGCAGTCCCAAGACTTAGTTCTCCGATCTCTAATTCGAAGACAAAGGGTTTCTCAACAATGTTAGGAGAATGCACACCACATGCATAAGATAAGATCCATGCCACAACATAAAAGAGATAAATAACCTGCCATGCACAACAAATAACCAACAGACAGACGGGCACATTAGAATACATATCTCAGAGATAATTAAATACACAATGGAATACATTAAAAAAAAAGCAAAGAAAGCACTTATCTTTGCAAGTAAATGTTCACCAACTGGCTATAGACCAAGGACGTTCCTCCCAACCAT
This sequence comes from Picea glauca, assembly GCA_000966675.3. Classification (NCBI taxonomy): domain Eukaryota; kingdom Viridiplantae; phylum Streptophyta; class Pinopsida; order Pinales; family Pinaceae; genus Picea; species Picea glauca. The sequence goes on along the minus strand of JZKD02S1758637.1, from coordinate 25,153 downwards.
TGACACTGTTGTTCATTTACTCTCAACAACAGGTCACCCCTAAGCTAGGGCTATGAATCCACAAGGATGGGTCCTAGGCCAAGTATAAATACACAGTAGTTGGCTAAGTAGCTCTCAGTTTTCCCAACCTCACAACAATCCTAATTTCCAGCTCTCTTTCCCCCTCAGCCTGCACAACCGTAAGAAATGAACACCTTTCTCTGCCATGCAGTGCCTGAGGCTGTTCCATTTCTCTCTAGGGATCCAGTGCTATTGGTCAGGAAATCTCCCCACTGGAAATTCCAAGGACTCTCAGCTATGGGCAGTTCCATCCGAACTGCCATCAAGTTCATGCACATAGGCATCCATTACCTCCTGGAATGATCAGTAAATCATTACAACCATTCAACGATGGCTCTCCTCTTCCCGCCATTCGTTTCCATGCTCAGCCCAAGAGAACACAAACTCGCAGTAGTGAGTTAAGAGGAAGAAGAACAAGTGAACCAGTGAGAAGAGGATGAACCAAGGGAAGAATGACCCCAAAACAACCCCAAAGGGATGTTTAAATAATTACATGAAGATAAGAGCCACATGGACTCCCTCCCAAGAAGCTTATGTAACCCCCTCTTCTCCATAAAATCAATTATGGGTAAATAAAATAATAATGACAAGACTTACCCCCTCAAGCCCCCTCTCTCGTGGAATCATAGCCCCTATCTCTTTTGTCCTTGTCGGTCTTGCAACCAATGGTGTATTTTATTAATGTATAAGAAGTGTTACATTTCCTAGCCACTCTGGCCCCTTTTCAACTTTACTGGCTCATCAGCCTAAGTCATAGTTACATAATACATTATAGTTTATAAGGGTTAGAACTGGGATGTTACACATATACTATCTCAGCACAAAATTTTTCTTAAGTAATCTAAATGTGCTTCTGGAGCCTCTGAAGTTGAGTACCTAGGACATATTGTCAGCAAGGATGGTGTCAGGGTGGATCCAAAGAAAATTGAAGCTATGCAGGATTGGCCACGCCCAATTTTTTTTAAAAGTCTCCATGGATTCCTGGGTTTGACAGGCTATTATCGTATGTTTGTTAAGAATTATGGCAAGATCGTAGCTCCCCTCACAATTCTCCTTAAAAATAATGATTTTTGTCGGACTCCAACAACTGACCATTCCTTCCAAGCTTTGAAATAGGCTATGTGAACTACTATTGTTCTGGCTCTCCCTAACTTCAACACGATCTTTGTACTGAATATGATGCCTCATGAAAAGGCATTGGGGTTGTCCTCATGCAACATGGTCGACCTTTGGCTTTCACCAAAAAACAATTGTTCGAGCGCCATTTGATTCAATCCACCTATGAAAAGAAAATGTTGGCTATTCTGCATGTTGTGGATCTTTGGCATCCTTATCTCTTGGGGCAATTCTTCCAAATTAAAAATGATCATCAAAGCCTCAAGTATTTTCTCGAACAACGAATTTCTTCCTCGGAGCAACAAAAATGGGTAACCAACCTGTTTGGATATGATTATGAGGTCATCTACAAAAAAGGAAAAGAAAATGTGGTGGTTGTTGCCCTTTACAGGAAATATGAAGAAGATAGGTCCCTTTTTTCCCTCTCTTTCATTGTCGTAGATTGGCTTCAGGAGCTTCACCAAGAATGGTTGCAAGACCCCAAACTTTCCAAACTGATGCAACCATTGAAATAGGATCGACAAGATTCTCCAGGGAACTCTTGGCACCATGATGAGATTCGTTATAAAGGTCATCTGTATTTAAGCAGACAATCAAACCTTAAATCCACTCTGCTCTCTGAGTTTCATGCTTCAACTACAACTGGGCATTCTAGTTTTACCAAAACCTATGAATAGGTCAAAGTTATTTTTTTTGGGATGGTATGAAACAAGACATCCACACCTTTGTGGATGAATGTGATACTTTTCAACACAATAAGGGCGAGACAATCAAAGCTCCAAAAACACTCCAACTACTTCCGATTCCACCTACTATTTGGACAGATATTTCTATGGACTTCATTGTTGGCTTACCTAAATCAGGCAATAAGTCAGTCATCATGGTAGTAGTGGATCGTCTTTTCAAATATGCTCATTTATGTTCTCTTCAACACCCATTCACAACATCCACCATGGCTCAAATTTTTATGGATAATATGTTCAAACTCCATGGCATGCCTCATTCTATTGTTTCTTACTGTGATCCAACTTTTACCAACAGTTTCTGGCAAGAATTGTTCTGACTCGAGAAAACCCAATTGCATCCTAGCACAACATATCATCCTTAGACTGATGGATAAAATAAAATAGTCAACAAGTGTTTGGAAACGTATCTGAGTTGTTTTTCATTTGACAGACAAAAATAGTGGGTTCAATGGTTAACCCTTGTTGAATGGTGGTACAACACCTCTTACCATACCGCCACTCACATGACTCCTTTTGAATTAGTCTATGGAAAATATCGACCCTCAGTTCTATCATACATTCCCAGTGTCTCCAATGTTCAACAGGTGGATCAAACTCTTAAAGTCTGCATGTCAATTCTCTGTACTCTCAAAGAAAATTTATTCATGGCTCAAAATCGCATGAAACAACAAGCAGATCAGGGCCATTCTGAACTTGAATTTACTGAAGGGGAACATGTGTTTCTTCATCTGCAACCTTATAATCAAAATTCACTCAAATCCCAACACTGTTAGTAGATCACCCCCAAATTTTATGGTCCTTATCATATTCTCAAGAGAGTGGGGCCCATTGCCTACTAGTTAGAGTTTTCTAGTAACTTTAAGCTCCACCCTGTTTTTCATGTTTTCTGCTTAAAGAAAATGCTCCACACTAGGTGTCAGACTCGGACCAGTCTACTTGAGTTGGATGAAGAAGGTTCCATTTGGTTGCAACCACAAGCAGTCTTAGACCAACGTGACTGTCGTCTCCTCCAACACACTATCAAGGGAGTTTTAGTTCATTGGAATGACACACACCCAGAATATGCCACTTGGGAGTCGGCTACCTTTCTGCAAAAATTTCCTCATCTCAAGCCTTGAGGACAAGGTTCTTTTTAAGGGGGAGGGAATTTTAGGGACCTAACGTCCCTAACCCCTCACATAGGTAGAATAATATATTTTCCATGTATTAAAGGCTGATATTAATAAACAAGGCCTAGTAATAAGGTGAACAAGTCAAATGTAAGAAGACCTAATACAAGCTTCTGCTTCTAGAAAGATCTTCCTTTAGATTGTTCTTTCGACAAATATTTAGTACAAATAGGAGTCGAGGGCATGAGAACTTTTGTCTTGAGAAATATTGTAATAGAGCGTTGCTCTGCTAGAGGTTTCCGCCTCGAAGAGGCAAGTGGAAATTTCTCTCGTTTCAATAAAGGTATCATTTTGGTTTACTATTCTCTATATTATGTTGTTCCGTTGGTAATTTATGGGATATTCCTGCTTCTACTCAATATAACATAACAAGGTGCATACCAAATGCACTGTAATCGATACACATTCTCCAAGTCCCATCCTTCTTGGGCACAATTATGATGGGTGACCCACAATGTGAGGTACTTGGTCGAATCACACCCTGCCCCAACAACTACTAAAACTGCTTCCTTACTTCATTTTCTTCCAGAATGGATTGTCTATATAGACATATATTCGACAAGGGGGAATTTGGGAATTATTAGATTTCATGCTCCACTTCCCTCTTAGATGGTATCCCTTTAGGCTCCTGGAACTCTCCTATGTATCCATGTAGCAACTCATCCAATCGATGTTTCTACTCTTTAGTACACCCTTCTAGGGATGTATTTACTGTAGTAGCCAATAAAAAAAAATCAACAAGCCTAGTAAAATCCTTACAATTATGCATAACATTTCTAACATAGAATTTCTGAGTGCATAAATAATTCATTAACTTTGAATAAGCATATAAAATTTCAGCAGAATTTAACATTTAACATTTAACTACAACATAAAAATAACTTAGCCATTTCACAAACAATTTACCTGCTTCTGATGCTAATTTCTGTCGATATGGTTGTCCCTTCCCTGCTGCCTTGCTGTTGCCTTGTTGTTGCCTGATGCACTGACCAAAATTGCCCAAACCTACTATCCTCCCAGCCAACTAGGAGTAGCCTGTCCGGCTCCCTAGCCCCAGAAAACCGAAAGGAATCCTGGCCCCCGTGCCCAAAACCCCCAGCAAACCAGTGCCCCCTGTACTAATACTCTTGACTACAGAGCTCGAACTCTTCTCTCTGTAAATCCAAGAGAACCCCTAAAAGAAAATTTCCCGTAGAAAAAAATAATGATCCCCTTCCTTCGTAACCTCCCTGCTCATATGCCTCCTTCACCGCTCTTTTCCCCCATTTACTTCCTTACCTACACATAGTTAATGCCCCTTATCCTTTCATTTATTATTTATCCTTTCGTAATTAATATCTTATCCCTTTCCGTGTACGTAACCTTTTTAATTTAAACAATATAACTTATTAATCTTTTAAATTTAATACCCATGTTATTGAATGTAATAGGTAGTTAATTAATTGATTAATTAATCAAAATTATAACCTTTAATTAATTAATAAATACTTAATTAATATCATTAGACCAATCTTTGTTTAGTTATTAACATGGTAGGAAAAATTAATTACCTAATAAATC
>JZKD02S1758637.1:0-14228 GCA_000966675.3 Picea glauca | reverse complement strand
TGCTTTCCCTCCTAGTGCATATGCCGCCTCCTCCCCGCCTGTCCTAGTCTAAGTCCTTTTAACTTTTCGCTTACAACTAAATATCCTCCGATGCTTGACTCGGGAGCTTTTCCTTGGTGTGTAGTGTTGGCATTGTCGAATGCCGCATTGAGATTTAGCGTTGAAGGGACTGGTGGAATGGAGTGGAGGGACTTGGCGCTTGGCTCGATGAATTGTGTGTACGGTCTCGTGAACCTGACGGGATACAAAGATTACTAGTGCTAAATAAGCCCTTGCTTTGATTTCCAGTGCATTCACTAATTATGATTCAACTCGGTTAGCTGGCTCCGGATCACTAGGTTAGGTAATAAGCCAGTTAGTCTTAATCTTCATACTGTATCTTCCTAATAATAACACCACTCTAATCCCGATAGTGTTACCATTCATCTAAATAAGTAAAATAATTTATTTGTAAAGACTTATGAGGGCGCGTTGGCGTTAGTGTTCTTCGTAAGGTGCTTCGCTTGGTGGTGGTCGTGGGTTCAAAACCCATGGAGTCAATTTAATTTAATTTTTTTTTATCATATTAAGCTTAGCATATATTATTAAAGTTAAATAATTTAAATAATTATCAGTTTTAATTTAATTTAATATAAGGTAATTAATTTAATTTAAATAATTTAAATTTATGTAATAGTGTTAATGCTTCTTTTTCTTTAAATAAATAAAATTAGAATTAATATTACAAAAAAAAATCTTATTTTTAATTCGGCGAGAGTTTAATGTGCTTAATACTTAATGAGAAACGAGGCATTATCTGGTAGCCTTTAAGGTCGGGCTTTTGGCATGAGGCCCACGTGCCCGGCCCCGACTCTCAACACCAAAACCCTAAACCATTCATTAACCCTAACGCTCCTTCACTTCCGCCTCTTTCCTCTGCCGCCTCTTCACTCTGCTCTTGGCACTGGTGCTGGTCTGGTCTGGTCGTGGCTTTGTGCTAGGCTTCGATTTGGTTGCCGCGTAGTCCATTTTCATTGCTGCTTCTTTTAATGCCGACTTCAGGATGAGAGAGAGCTAGGGTGGTTCAATGCCGCGTTGCGTTGGCTTGTGTTGGTGATCAGGTTGTCCACAAAGATTGAAATATTGAAACGAATCCTTTCCCGAGCCTGTGTTTGTCATTAAGACCTGAAGCGGGAGGAGCATGGTTGAAGGACTGGAGGACTGTCATGGCAGTACTGTCTTCTGCGCCAAAATACCTGGATACATGGTCAACCTTTTTGTCACTGCTCTTACCCTAAGATTCCTCGGGCAATTGATGGCATCTCATCTGGGCCAGTTCGACATTCCTGGGGAGTAGTGCAATTACCCCTCTTAAGCCATTCGCACGACCGTAGGATGCATCTAGCAATGGCTTCATCAGAGGTGCCAAACTACTTACCAACAACATGGGTTGATTCTTGTGAGAAAAGACCTATTGGTCCAAGACTTGATCTGACTGTGGAAGAAACTATACAATGCCAGCTTGACGCACTAAAATATAACAATGAGCCACATCAAGACCATGGGGTGGAAGTGATGTACAGGTTTGCCAATTTTGATCCTTTTGAATGTTCCAAATACTTTGGACCAATTTTTGATCTTGGTCAGTTTGAAAGATTTAGGTGCATCTTCCACCGTTCTGCATATAGAGTGTTGCTTTCTCACAAGAAAAGAAAGATCTTGAGCAGCTTAACTACTTCAAGCAAAGGGTTTGGACGATAGGATCACGCCCGGAAGAGGAAGAAATATTTGAGTTTACCATGGTTCAGGTGTCTCTTCTCATCCTTTGAATGACATTTTCGTTTTGTATTTTATCATCAATGCGATTAGCTTGCACTTTAACAATCTGTTCTCTTCGTTCAACGCATTGGTGGTTTTTGGGATGGTTATTGGCTGACTGAAAGTCTATGCCATGATGGTAAAGGTGTTGCAAAAGGTATAGCTTACTGATAACAAAATACATGTTTTTTTTTTTTTTGGGTGGTAAATCTTTGAGGTTTCATTCTTGGGAAAAATTGTACTTTTGTAATATTTTTACCATGTTTAACTTGTCTAGCTGAACATTAGGCTTTGCTTAATGTTTTGACAATTGTACATAAAAGGGTAAAGAACATATATTATTCATTAATACTTGTAATATAGTGGGACAAGTCTGGTACGTATTCGGTATTGTTTTCCAAGACTATATCATATGCATTAGCAATGTTACATTTAAAAATGTAGACTTGTTGCTAAACTACAATCCTGTTCTCACGGTTGTTGTCAGATCCTGTTCTTTGGATTTTATCTCAACTAATTCTCTATTTACATTGAATATGTTTTTCATCGAGCAATTTGTCGATTATCTCATAATATTCAAATTCTTGAAATTTGTCAGTCCTGTGTAGCTTGATATTTTCCTTTTCTTTGATCTGTTATTTGTTGGATCCTTTCTGGTTTCGCCGGGTGACTCAGCGAGTCTCAAGCGAATTAATGAGGGCCTGACAAAGTCCCGTTTTTTTTTTTTGCTCAAAGCTGCCCTTAAATTTAGTTTTTTTTTTTACTTGAAAATTGATATCCGTCCATAGTTATTAGCCAAAGATCTCGTAGCATTCGCATTTTTCATTTGAATGAAACGGATCTCTCCAATGTTCCTTAATGTTTATGATAATGTAACCAGAAGGAATTCCGGCTTCCACGGTCAAAAAAATTGATACAGTCTCCTGTTTTATGCCTCAAATTCCAGTCTTCACGCTCTATATATGGATCTACAGATTGATTTCCCCCTTCGATTATTAACCTCTAATGCCAAAGGTAAACTAATACTATTCTCTGAAACACTTCTTTCCGAGCTCCTGAACTCTCTGTCATTAGCATGATTGATTCCAATATTTAATTTTTTAAGTTTTCTTCTTGCATATTTTACTTGCAACAGTTAAATACACTAGCTTTTAGTCAGAGACATTTGAGTCATATCTTGCCAGGTCTTGTACAGTGTCAACAAGATTTGTTTATCATTCTTTGAAGTTTGTGCAACATACAACATTTTCAAGTTAATGCTCACTTGCCTATATTGTTGTTTGCTTTATTTTTTAAGTTTATGCAATTTAATGCTCACTTTGCCTATATTATTGTTTGCTTGATCTTTGCCACAGTTTTTGTTCTGAGCCGGGCTGAATCTTGCTTTGAATGTCTAATTCAAACAACTTTCCCAACACATTTGAATTAGGCTCTTGTGCGGGTTATTTACTTTAAATCAACCTTTGTAATTGTAACAACCCTAGTTGCTTGTTTTACTTTGGTAAATTTGTTTTTTTTTTTTTTTTACATTTTCAATTCGTATTGCATTTCTTTTTATATTTGTGTTAAAATTTCTGTGTTTGGTTTGCAGGTTAGGCGTAGCTGGAGTTAGATCTTGGAGTTTTGGCCCTCAGGCCCAGATTTCAAACAAAAGCTCTGATACCATATGTAGTAGCCAATAAAAAAAATTCAACAAGCCTAGTAAAATCCTTACAATTACGCATAACATTTCTAACATAGAATTTCTGAGTGCATAAATAATTCATTAACTTCGAATAAGCATATAAAATTTCAGCAGAATTTAACATTTAACATTTAACTACAACATAAAAATAACTTAGTCATTTCACAAACAATTTACCTGCTTCTCATGCTAATTTCTGTCGATATGGTTGTCCCTTCCCTGTTGCCTTGCTGCCTTGCTGTTGCCTTCCTACTGCCTGATGCACTGACCAACACTGCCCAAACCTACTATCCTCCGAACCAGCTAGGAGCAGCCTGTCCGACTCCCTAGCCCCAGGAAAACGAAAGGAATCCTGGCCCCCGTGCCCAAAACTCCCAGCAAACCGGTGCCCCCTGTACTAATCCTCCCGACTACAGAGCTCAAACTCTTCTCTCTGCAAATCCATAGAACCCCCAAAAGAAAATTTCCCGTAGAAAAAAATAATGATCCCCTTCCTTCGTAACCTCCCTGCTCATATGCCTCCTTCACCGCCCTTTTTCCCCATTTACTTCCTTACCTACACATAGTTAATGCCCCTTATCCTTTCATTTATTATTTATCCTTTCGTAATTAATATCTTATCCCTTTCCGTGTACGTAACCTTTTTAATTTAAACAATATAACTTATTAATCTTTTAAATTTAATACCCATGTTATTGAATGTAATAGGTAGTTAATTAATTAATTAATTAATCAAAATTATAACCTTTAATTAATTAATAAATACTTAATTAATATCATTAGGCCAATCTTTGTTTAGTTATTAACATGGTAGGAAAAATTAATTACCTAATAAATATTTTACTTAATAATCCCTAAGTATATATTCTACTAGGGTTGTTACATTTACTTTTAACAACTCTTCACCAAACTCATTTTCTCTTAGAAAATGTAAAACATATTTCTTGCTAGAACTAATCAATTTCTTAGCTTGATTGGAACTTACCAGTAAAAGTTTTGGTTTACCTTTGTACATGTTGATGATGAAGGATTTCCTGTCCTTGATGAGGTGGTACTGATTGGCTCCTCGTATGAAGATAACATCCCTCATATACATGTAGGGGCTTCCAAACACAATTTCACATACATCTAGTGGTGCTACATCCAATTCTACTTCATTTATAAAATCAACACTTACAACGAATTTAATCTTGCACTGCTTTGTTACCTTGATCTCTACATCCTTGAACTTTACCCAACCCAATGGATAGAGGCTAGGATGATCATTAACCTCCAATCCAAGCTTGATGACCAGATTCTCTACTATGAGATTAGTCTGTGAACCAGTGTCAAACAAAGCATCTACCTTGGTCTTCTTGACTTGAATCTTGATGTGGAAGAGCTTGGTCATCTCCTTCTCTTCCTAATGATGAAGTATACTCAGATTCACCTTGTTTTTCACATATGTACAAACAATATTTTCATCCACATCAGAGATCAACCTGATTGCTCGAATACGTGGCTAGAAGGTTCTTTTTCTTCCCGTTCTTCTTGTGAATATTCGGATTCAGCTCTGTATGTAGTTTCTAGCACTTTTCCTCAGTGTGGCTATCAATATTGACATGATTGCAATGATTTTTGGGATCTTTGCACATATGTGTAGTGGTTGTTGTCTTATTATCTTTTTCCCCTTTGCACTTCTTCTTCCCCTCTTTAGAAGTTCCCAGTGATCTTTCTGCTTGGAATTGCTTAACTGCCCTTTCTTTTGGCCTATGTTTTCCAAGTATTGTGCCTGTACACATGCCTCATCTAATGTCCTTGGATTGAAGAGCATTACCTGCTTTCGTAGATGACTATGTAAACCCCCTAGATACTTGAGGAGTACATATGGGTTCTTGGGAGAGATACCCAACATGATGGACATATTTTTGAACTCAGTGGTGTACTCCTATACACTGTCCCTACCTTTGCCTGAAGTAGTGTATCATGTAGATTGGTCCTCTACATACCCGATAGGATATAATTTGGATTTGATGAGGGTTTTGAAGTCCTCCCACCTAGTTACTGATGGATCACCCTCTAACCTAAGTGTTTTCATATGGCTTTCCGACTAGGTTAAAGCATGGTCCTCTAAATTCAATCTATCATATGAAATATTTTTCTATTAATCTACATGGTGAATGCTAAAATAAACTTCTAGTTGCTGCAATCAATGATTTGGTTTTAATGCATCGATCTCACCTTGGAATGAGTTTATGTCCACTTTCGCTTCCATATTGAATATGAACTATTAAGGTTTAATGACACTCAAACTCGACTACTAATTTTTCGGGTTCTTTTCGTGACTCCTTTCCTAGGTCTTCCTAATCTCCCAATTTCCCCTTCGATCTGATCTCAGAGTTAGAGGCTCCATCATCTCTGAACGGTCTGAGCTTACTTGCTAGAGCCACCATGAGGAGGTTCATATTGCGGTTGATATTGGTGACATGCGCTTCCAACCTCTCAAATATCTCTTCTGCTGGATCTCGAGAGTTGTTATGATAGACTCATCTACCATGGCTAGGGTTTCTACGACTTTTCTTTAAGTCGATTCTTAGATCCTACAACTTCCCACAAATACTTGAAAGAAAACCTACTCTGATACCAATGTGATCTGTAAATTGTCGTGGATATTCGACTGGAATAGTTCGTAACAACATATCTGATAAACAAAATTGAAATCTACACTATTAAAGTTAAATTCCTTTAGATTCTAGAATATTTAGTTACACATTTTCTACTTATGCACGAAATATGTAAAATGCGGAAGATAGAGAATGGTAAATACAATCACACACCATCCGAAAAATAACACAAATATTTTCTCTAGGAAATACTTACTGAAGAAAACCCAACTAGAAGGTGAGGTTGCTCTGCTCTCTTTTCTTTGGTATGGAAATAATGCAAGTACAAAGGAGAAGACACTCTCCATGGAGTTATTGGAGACATGTGGTGATCCAAATTTATAAATGGAACAAAAAAAAAATACACGTATAAAAAATAAACGCACAGAGATAAAATAAAACTTGACATCTATTAATAAACAAAACACGTTGAAACTGTAAAATGCAGAATGAAACAAACTTACTCGAATGGTGGCAACTTATCTTTGAGAAGAGATGTGACTTCTATGCTCATTCAAAAGAAGATGAGTACAATGAGGCTCCAAAGGCATTTTTAACATAAAACATAAATGAGGAAACCCTAAACATCCAAAATCACAACCTCGAGAGATGAAATGCCAAAAGGTTTGTGGGCCTCGATGGGGGTAGTTGATATGTCAACTTCTCGAGGGCGTAAATTTTGCATACAATCTCTGTTTGGGGCGCTCGATACACCGTTGGAAAGGTCTAGCCGAGGAGTACACATTCTATTCAACCTAGCAAGTGGATTTGGATACATTTTAGACGCTGTCGAGTCGAAAAAACATCGTTTAGGGCCTCAATATGGCCCCGAAAGTTTGGGACCCGAAAAACTATAAAAAATTGCCAAAATAGAAAATTGTTCTTTGAGTCAGTGGAATAGGTGGGTGGCCGCCGATATCCACTTGGATCATGTGTCCTGTTAGGATTCTACATAACATTAACCCCCTCTTCTATGCTCTCTAATTTCCCACTCTCAATTTTTCTGCTCTACTATGGAACAACATACAATATTATAGAATGGAACCCCTTCTCCTCCTAGTGGCCCGATATTTAACATATCCCGATAGCCATCTAGGGATAGGTTTTTTACTTCCTCAACCATCAATTRTGATAGGGTTTTGGACCCTATAGAATATTATTGAAATTACATACGTGGCTAGCCCCAAATGCRTGAGTAATGGGGGTTRATGTGGCATCCTTTCGTACCATGATGGTCAACACGACAGGTCAACTTGCGRGAGGCATAACTTTTGTATAAGATCTCTGAGTGAAGTGATTTTTTCACCGTTGGAAAGGTMTTGATMTRTATAATARCATYGCAGGGTTCRAGATGTGATTGGAAAGTTTTAACCCCCAAAAATTCCATTTGATGCCTCAAAATGGCTCAAGAACCCAATTTTCCAAACTSGGACATGCCACTAAAATGACCGTGSAAGCTGATTCCTCCATTTTTTTCTACTCTGAAAGTATCAAGATAGATGAAAAATAATATAATTATCCAATCCTGATYATATAATAGCAAGGGACATATGTATTTTKTTGTGGTTTTCGGGCTTGTGGCTCTTCCTTGTTTTGGTTTTGGATGCTTTGGCCGCACAACGAAATGCTCAATTACCTAAAAGAGGAAATCCTCTCTCTTGTTCTTTGAGTTTGAATTCTTGTTTACTTTGTTTTATTCCTATGGAAAATTTATGGGGAGTTCAAATGATGCAATTCCATTGCAAAACTATTCATTGCATCCTCTATGAGTTGGGGTGAATTAAAAAAAGGATTGAAACAGTGTGCTTGATGTAATAAACAAAATCTCTCTAAGGACCACTCAACAAACAAAGTATCATTGAAAATATATTGGCAGGTACTTAGACATTGTCAAATTGAAAATTTGATTTAATTCTTCCACCTATTGATTCATTTTCCCAAAAACCTTGATAGATACGCTGTAACAAACCACATTCTTGAAACTGGTTCGAAGACTTGTGATGTCTCTAAGTGAGCCATCTGATCTCAAAATGGGAAAAATGGTATGTCTTTAGAAAGGTCTCAAGGAAATATACAACATGGAAATTATAAATTTCTATTTTGGCACCTAACATCGACACTTTTGAAAATGTAAACCTTTACCACCAAATTGCTACCCTGAAACTAGTCCTAATCTTGCAAAAGTCTGTTCTCAACAACTGGAAGTCAGAACCAAGCATATGATATATTGTTCAAAAGGTCTTGAGTATCCCTACATCATCACTACATCCAATTTTATTTCTATGTCTAATTCAAAGTAGAATCTGATTAATGAACTCATGACTATGAAATCCGCCCCCCCAACCCTTAGAGACGTGAAACTTGCACGATTCGTAGGTTGGGAATATGAATTCAGAATTGGAAAAACGAGGGCTCATTGGAAACCTTATTCCAAGCACTATGTAGTACAACCATTTAATTTCATGACAATAAAACATGATTGTTTTTATATTTTGTGCAAGACCCGACTCACACAGAGCCTACCTAGTGACCAGTGAAAGAGGTCAACATTGGAATTTTTGCAATTGTACTCGCATGTGACAAAATGTAACTTTATCAACTTAGAAATGTACTTTGATAACATGGGAGGGTTTCAAAATTAAAAAATAATCCACAAATGGATTTCCTAAAGGAGAAAACATTGGGATCTTTAAACAAGCCAAACAAGGCCAAATTTCTCAGTTGTTATCCATTATTATGGGAGTCTTGAATCTCTTAGAGATCCTCTCAGTTTCACTATGAATTTTACACCAAAGACATAAGACACCATATCATTGATGCAACAATGCGATCATTTTCTAGTGAAGTCTGTTTTGAATTTGATATCTAGTTAAGATGGAAAAATAGTTATTCATGAGTTTGACCATTCTTTTCTCCGATGCATTCAAAAATGTTATGAATTTCTCAACATTGTATGGATGAACAACAATCATGAGGTTGGTGATATATCATAAACAAAATTGGTAAGAAAAGTATATCGAAATGAATTGAAGTAATTATCTGCCCATCTTCGAAGATCTTCATAAACTAATTAATTAGAATATGAAGTATCTCATGTTCATAACAATAACTATATAATATACCAACATTTCTTGAATTATGAAGATTTATATCTTCACAAAACACTTTGAGCACTATTTCAAATATATTTCTATCATTGCGTTTAATAATGTCCAATAGGTTTAACAAAGTAGAACAAGCCAAACTAATACCTTTTTTATTCGATATAGATTTAATGCCCTTAACATTAGAATTAAACTCTTTCAAAATAACATATAGGCACACATCTTTAACAACTAGTGATATAGTTGACTCAAAGTAGTCTAGCATACGTTTATCGATTCTACTATGATAGTTTGATCTGTTCAAAGTGATGGACAACATTTAACGTATAAAATCATTTACCATCTCTATATGCCCACAATTGAACTTGCGTTCACCATCTCTATAAAATAAACTTTTATCTTACCTCCTGATTCAATGATAAGTGTACTTGTCACATGTATGGATGTAGCCTCTGTAAATATGCTCAGAATTTGATTTAGGTTCATGGATCAAACCTCTAGGGTTTGATCTCTATCAATGAAGACTGTGGAACAATTTTTCCATAGATAGAGACCTCCAAAAGAAACACCAATAAAACCACAGTCTTAACAGTGATACCCTAGTAGAAAAACACTCCATAAAATAGTGATATAACACATGAATGAAACTGGACAACAAACCCCCTCACACAGATCTGGACAACAGGGAAATCAACCTCAAGAAGACCCTCCACACAGATCTAGACAACAAGGAAATCAAACTCAAGAAACCCTCCACACAGATATGGAAAACAAGGAAATCAAACTCAAGAAACCCTCACACAGATCTGGACAACAAGTTAGCATATTCTCCACAAGACAAAATAACAAACCCTTCAAGGAAAATAGTAAACCCTCCATAGCAAAATAGTAAATAACCTCCATAGAAAATTAGCAAAACCTCCATAGTAAATTAGAAAATCCTTCATAGTAAATAAGTAAACCCTCCATCGTAAATTAGCAAACCCTCCATAGTAAATAAGTAAACTCTCCATAGAGAGAAAAACTGAACATCAAGAAGAAGGACCCCATAGGGGCTTCAATTCAACACATGACAACTAGGAGGAGAGGTCGTGGCTACAGGCTATCATAGATAGATGGGCCGCGACTCTCTATATAGTCCTGGCAGTCAAGTAGAGGGGGTTGCAGCTCTTGCACAGTCTTGGATGTCAAGTAGAGGGGGGCCACAACTCTTGCACAGTCCTATCTGTTAAAGATAAGGGCGGAGCAACTCTTACACAACATATCTGGAGGGGCCGCATGCACCCTATACACCAACAAAAATCAAGGAGGAGCTGCTAGCCTACACCAAGACCAATCAACATCTAAAACTAATACCCAAGAGGGAAGCCGTACCAACAAGAGAAAGTAGACACTGAGGTAGCCACATCAAAGAGAGAGATGAGAGAGTGTGAGTGTAATAGAATGCTAGGGGGTAGGGTCTTATTTGTAGTTAGGGAGAGGGTTAGGGTAATTAAAAATTATAATTAAATATTGACTTTTAATTAATATAAATATTAATTAAAAATGTCAATTAATATTAATTATAAAAACCCTAAACACATAAAACCCCAATCACATAACGTAAAAACCTAATCACATAAAGTATAACCCCAATCACATAAAACAAGAGGAAAACAAAACAACAAGGGGGTACTTGTTACGACAAAGTCAAGGGGAGTTCATAATGGAAAAACATGTCCACATGAGTCTCATAGTGACCTATAAAATTTATCATCACTGCATAAGAGGGTACATCAACAATGTGGTCATGTCCATCTTCATAGGCACTCCTAGGTCTCATGGACCATCCCGAGAGAGAGGAAGAGAATCACACATCAACACATCTTGGTATTACACCAAGATCTCAAAGACTAGTTTGCCCCAGAACACATTTGGGGGCCCTAGAACACTTCTAGGGTCTTCTCCACCAAGGTACAAGACCAAGGATCATCCCATGCATTAATTAAGGGTTCCCTGGAACACATTCAGGGGCCCTAGACACATCTAGGGACTTATATCAACCACCAAGGAACATATCCAAGGATCAATCCAAGCACCAGGAAAGGATTCCCTGGACCACATCCAGGGGCCCTAGACACATCTAGGGACTTACTTCTTAGTCCAAGACCAAGAACCCTAGTCATATACTGGGGGCTCTCACTAGGGTCGTTTTCCATGACACTCACTACTTGGTATCATACCAAGAAACTGCAGGAGTGTGCTGGGGGCCCTAGTCCATAGCTAGGGTCTTTTCTATCCTCCGGAGAATGGCTCTTGCAGTTGCATTAATTCCAACACTCCCTCTCATCAAGAGAGGCATTCTCAGCAACACCAAGCTTGTCTCGAAAGTACACATACTTTGTCAATGAAAGAGGCTTGGTCAAAATATCTGTGGTTTGTTCCGCCGTCGGAACATACTGAATAATGAGAATGTTTTTCTGCACTATGTCCTGAACATAGTGATATCTCATCTCAATGTGTTTGTCATGAAAACACAGAAATCATGAAGAGCTTTACATAACTCTGGTTATCATAGTGGATTACTGTGGGTTCCAACTCAACACTAAACAAATCTGAGAGTAGCTTTCTGAGCCACCCTGCTTCTCTACTAGTAGCACTCGCAACAATGTATTCTTCCTCTGCAATGCTCCAGGCTATGGATCCCTATTTCCTGCTGAACCAGGAGATCATAGCTGAACCCAAACTGAAACAATATCCGGAAGTACTCTTCTAGTCCACTGTACTGCCCATCCAATCTGAATATGTATAACCATGAAGCATTACATCTCCAATGAAGTGTATCTAAGTCCATAGGCTATAGTATCCCAAACATATCTCAGAATATGTTTAATAGAAACCATATGGATATGCTTTGGTTCATACATAAACTGGTAGAGGGAATTCACTGCATGATAAATATCCGGTCTGGTATGTATAAGATACATCAATGACCCAATGATAGTGGGGTCTTCCGGATCTAAACCTGTAACTTGGTCTTGTAACTTCTTCAGTTTAGAAATCGTCAGTGTGGATATGGAATTATAGTCCAACATGCCAAGTCTGCGGAGCATATCAACTGCGTACTTGCTCTTGTGAGAGAAAGATCTCACCTGGTTTTTGCCACACCTCTAAGCTCAGAAATAATGCAAAAGATCCAAGTCTTTCATTTCAACTTCTGCTGAAAAGATCCCTCTTAGTCTGAGCTATCAAATTTTCCTTTCTTGTAAGGAACAAATCATCCTAAGATAATAGGATGATTCTGTACTATATTTATATAAATATTGGGATCTGCAATACTCTTGGTGAACCCAAGACTTCGTAGAGAAACTGTCAATTCTTCCATACCAAGCTCTTGGAGCTTGCTTCAATCTATGGGATTATTTCCCATGGATTACAAACCCTTCAAGATGTTCGATATAACCTCTTGCTCAACTTCACCGTTAAGAAAATCAGTCTTAACATCTATCTGGTGAAGTTTCCAACCAAAAACTGTAGTAAGGGATATAAATATTTTGATGGAAGTATACCTGGTAGAGATCTCATCATAGTCAATTTCTTTGAATTTTTTTTCTCAACACTGCCATCTGCTGCATATCATGGCCTAACTCACATATAGGGATTGCTCCCTCTAAGTCTCATAAAATGTCTGCATCTCTGTATGTGCAAACTGGCTCCCTCTGAACCCACAAGATCTTATGACTCTGATCTGGTGTCGTATCTCTACAAGATGTACTTGGCGCCAGTACCAAGTTTAATATGAAAAACTGAGTCATACTTTTACCAAGTTATGCTTCTGTCATGTGACCGCACAAACTATAGGATACATATAACAGAAAACAAGTAGCCTTATTGATTTCTTAAACTAGCTTGGGTTGAAGACACACTTGTGCTTTGCAGCCTGCTACCAACTGTAGTTATCTGGGGCATCTTTGTGTATGCAATATCTGTTAGTTCAAGTAACTATCCTACTAGATTGATGTCTATGGAAGACCCCTTTTTATAAGGGTTTGGTTCCTGATCAGAGTTACTTAAACTGATTAGAATGGATGTGAAAGAGGAAACTTGAACACGATCTCAAGGAATCTACAACAAAAAACCAAGGATCCACCAAAAATAAGGAACACTAGCCTCCAGATTCTCCTAACAAGAAATCTCTCTCAACTAGCATTGGTCACTCCACCAATAATCCAAACAAGTTACTTTGGCATCCAAACTTGCATCCCACAAGTGTACAAGAAAATAAATAAGATAGTCTTTCACTATCCCTAGCTGAGCCCATTCTTTTAGACCTTTTCTAAACAACATTATGTTAATAACATGTTTATTAACATTGTAGGCAATTAATTTTGAGTCAATGCCTACAGGCTCTAAATATGGAATCGACACCCTAGAATCCACATTAGAAAAATGAAATAAATGAAATATGACTATCTTCTATTGTGATGTTACTCTCAAACAAAAAAAAAATCCATCTGCTAAGAACCATAGTAGTGAGTTTATGGTTGCCTCTCTGTTGGATTGAATTTCATCAAATATGATTAAAATGCAAATTCTCAACCATTCAACATGAGTACAGTGATCATCTATTCTCTTCTCCAACTAGATCCATCTGAAGCTAAGCACCCGATGTGTGTCTCAGTAGAAGGAACTGAGAAACATATCATCCTCCCCTTAAGCAATCTAAAGTGACCAACTACGAGGAGCTTCTATATTTATGTCATTAATAAATAATGTTTTGTTGTTAATGTTAAGACTTGACTAACAAAAGCACAACACTTGTTATGATAACATTAACTGTCAGAAGTACATTAAAGATGTGAGCAACAAGTTTAGCCATTGGCTGGTGGTATCCTATATCTTTCAATAGATAAGGAAACATTTCTATATCTGGTTGTGAAATTATCCAACGATATAGAGTATTTCATAGTAGTGTCAACCCTTGAATTGGGTGTGTAATCCACACCATATCAATGGTGTCAC
>JZKD02S1758626.1:100342-110557 GCA_000966675.3 Picea glauca | reverse complement strand
TTTAGGACATCTACCCAGGTAGGAATTGGCGGCTGTAATTGCACCTTGATTGGATTTTGTGTGGCTATTGGGAAATATCACCAGTTCTTTCGGAATATGCCCCCTTTACCCCTCATTATAACCAATTATTTCATCCTTCACTAGTTTCTCTTCCTGTGACTTCAGACCCCACTGTTGAGTACTATTGGAAGGTCTAGTGCTATTTTGAGAGGAAGGACGTTACGTCTTCTAGGACACGATAATTTTCTTTCTTTTGATTCCCCCACACGGACAAAACCCACTTACCCACATATATGCTTCTTTCTCATTTTGTGTATGATGCACATATGATTACAGTTTGATTCAGATATATATATTGTGTAAAAATTCAAAGAAAAGACTCTTGTTTCTATATTACTCTCACCACTTTTTTCACACATTCACAGAGCTAGTCTGACATCATAGGGGAACCACAGAGCCCTCGTCGTTCACGATGCTTGCTCAACCTCCCTCCTATCTTAGGGGGAGTATCTGGTCGTGCCCGCTCATCGACACCTCCTTCACACACTCCTGTGAGTGCTACTATCTTAGGATCGGCTTTGCTTGGTTCTACGTTACTTGGGTCAACTTACCAAGGTAATCCATTACTCACTCTCCTTTACACGAGAGCGGGGGACCCACTTCCTCTCAAGGAGGAAGCATCGACCCACCTAGCCCTCCTCACGGGTCAGGTTCACAACACACTATGGCCGGAGCTAACCCTCCCCCCCCACTGCAGATGCCATATTTGGCCTCTCTCAACATACCAGATCTCACTAAACTCACCAATGATCCTATATTACATGATCCCACATAGCCTGCAATGCCAACAAAACTACCTTCATACATACCAAAGTTTGAAGGAAAGGCAGGGGATGACCCTACCAACCATGTCATGACTTTTCACCTATGGTTCTCCTCCAACAACATTATGGATGATTCCATCAGACTACAATTATTTCAACACACAGTCACTGGCCCATCGGCTAAATGGTATGTTGAAGAAAAATCAGGGTCCCACGCAACTTTTGAGTCATTGGCCAAAGCATTCTTAACCTTGTTCCAATTACCCATCCGCCACGACAATGGCCTAGAACTAGTTTCTAACTTCAAACAAACCTCACCCACAAACATCGTTGACCACATTCACGAGTGGCGTAGGCGATGTAGTTTGTGAAAAGTAGAAACCACCAAGAAATAGTGTCTCGACTGGTTTCTTAGATCACTCGTCTCTCTCCTCGGTAAGGATGTAGATTCCACCTTCCCTCAATCCGAAGAGGAAGCCATCAGTAAGGCCCAATAGTATGACCTCATCTATGCACAGTCAGGGTACTTATACACGATACTTCTTGATCTTCCAAAACTTGTGTCATTTGGCCAAGACAAACCTAGGATGTCTCACTCAGCAGACGGACTAATAGGTGCCACCACAGACCATGGTCCACAACCCCAACCACCACCGATGTATGAAACACCTCAATACCCATCAGCATACAGGGGAACTCCTTATTACCCCCAACCCACTTATCAACAACCATACCCTGTTTCTATACCTCCACCTCTCAGTGGACCACCGCCGGCACCTCCCATGCATCCACTGCTTCCAACAACCAGTGGTACTCCCTCAACATCAGCTTATAGTACTAGTGAAAGCACTACACCTTCCTATGTACCTTATGGATCGGTACCATCACAAAATCCATACTTCCCATTTCCTGGTCCTCCAAAACCCATGGCTCCCCCACATCTTCATGCGGGGGTAAATTTTGTTCAACCCTCTGCTTCTCAACAATACCAAAGTTTTGAACAGTTGAATACAGCCAACCCAACTCATCCATCAAACAATGCCAATAATAAAGGATGGAACAGGAATAACAACAACCCAGGGCAAGGTGGGAATCAACCCCCACAACACCAACCAACTGGGGGCAACCAAAACCAAGGGAACCAAAACCCCCAAGGGGGAAATAATAATAATAAACGACAAGGGAGAAATAATGTTAAAACCATCTTCCCTTGTGCCCTTTGCGGTGATTTCGGCCATTACACTCCTCATTTCCCCCAGATCGCTAATTTAAAATGGTTGAAAGATTCCGGTAGTCTCCCCCATTCTCCTTCACAACCTTCCCCTCAGCAGGCACCACAAAAATATGTGCAACAACCCCCTCCTGCCATGTCGCAAAATCCTATTCCACATCAAGGTGTGATAAAAACCCAACAGGACACACAACACCCCCCACCTCTGGTGGGACAATACCTCAACCCCAACAACCCAGCAGATCATACAATTCTCCTCACCAGTGAGGAAGAGATCCTTCTGCAAATGCGTAATCGTCAGTGTCATACACCCACTGAGTCTCCTTCCATCCATTCAAAAACAAACCCTCAACCGTCGGGACCCCCATTGGTGATCCCTCGCCCTTCCAGCGAAACACCGCTTCAGATCCCTCGCATCCCATTGCAAAGGAATGTCCACAACCCACAGGCCCAGGCAGCTCATAAATATAGTTTGGTATATGACTTAGCACAATCCACGGCTTCCATGCCAGTCTTGGAAGTCCTCCAGAATTGTCCTACTCAGTGGAAATCACTACTTTCTGCCTTAGGGGCAGTCGACCTTGCATATACCCGACTCATCACCTTTGATCTTGATAGCAGAGTGTTAGCGATAATTCTTGTCTTGGGCTCGAGAGCACTTGGGTCTGCAAGTTACACGAGAAGCGCCTGAGCACAGTAGGGAAAAGTCTCATCTTTTGACTTCCAATCAAGCGAACGGGAAAAGTATGTCGTCAACGGCCAAGATCCACGTATAGACCAGATCAATGATCGGTGGGTAATCGCGATTAGTGGAGTTGCGCCAGGATTAGCGCAATGAATAGCACTTATATATTGCCGAAAAGATCTCAGCCATCCATCCAGAGGGGACACATGGTGCGCAATTGGGTTCCATCACCTCCTCACCCCTCGTGGCTTTAAAGTGGAAAGACTAACTTCCCCCAGCCATGAGTCATGAGGTGTTGAAGGCGTCCAGAGCCTGGGCCCACAGTATTGCCGAGAGATCTCAGTCGTCCATCTGAAGTGGACACCTAGCGCGTGATTGGGCTCCTTGCCTCGTTGACCATCGTAACTTTAAAGTAGAAAGACTAACTTCCCCCAGCCACAATTTGTGAGGTGCCAAAGGCGTCCAGAGCCTGGGCCCACAGTATCGCCGAGGAGATCTCAATCGTCCATCTAAAGTGGACACCTGGCGCGCAATTGGGCTCCTCACCTTCTCGCCCATCGTAACTTTAAAGCAGAAAGACTAAATTCCCCCAGTCGTGATTCGCGAGGTGCCGAAGGCATCCAGAGCCTGGGCCCATAGTATCGTCGAGGAGATCTCAGTCGTCCATCTGAAGCAGACACCTGGTGTGCGATTAGGCTCCTCACCTCCTCGCCCCTCGTAACCTTGAAGAAGAAGCACTAGCTCCTCCCAGCCACGAGTCACAAAATGACAAAAGTGCATTTCAAGATAGGTACAAGGTCACAGCCCGTGGTCACTTGGGGGGGTGATAGAAAGAACCGCGCAAAGGGCCAAAGAACTGGGTTTGGCTGCAGAAGGGATCACTGTGTTCTCCAGGTGCCAGTTCAACTTGATCTCAATATTGTTTCTCGCTCAGAGTAAATGAAGGTGAGGAGGGGTAGTTGAAACCTCTCCTCAGTCATTAAGTGTGAAGTATGGAGAGCCTGGTGGGTGGTCTGCTCGAGAGGGTCCTGTGTACCCATTGTTCCAGAGAAGCCATGCTGAGTTCTCGACTAGCCGAAGGAGGCCTGCTCACGCTAGCTCAGCATTTACTAGCCCAGCTACTCTTCCCCTGTAGAGGCCATGTGAAGTTAAGAAGATGTCTGACGAAGGACTTCCACCCGAAGATTGATTGAAGAGACGCTACACCTTGGAGGGCGAGCACGCCTCTGTTGGGAAAATCCGCCCAAGTATATAGACTCAGTTGTTGTATTTTGTAAGCATCGAAGGTTGAGTAGAGCTCCCTACTGTAATGTTTTAACTGTTATTCTAGCTTTCAGCTTATGCATTTGTATATGAGATTTCTTGTTTTATGACAGACAGTTTTTCTTACTCCATCTAATTTCGTCTCATGCTAAGAGAGTTCATGATTGACTAAGTCATGCGAGTTATTGCAGTTATGTTATGATAAAAGATTTATTGTCGCATAGTTGTATTCTCTGGCCTTTGCGTTTGAGTGTAATATGATATCGCATTTGGACGTCTTCTTCCTCAGCCTGTTAGAAACCTGCTATTTATGACAGACCTCCGTGTTCCTCTCATACAAGTCTTCCACCTATTCACCCCTTACTACAACTCACTGTCTGAAGTTTACGCAAGACCTCACTTGCTCATGCGTACCTGGCCTAGTTTCAGAGTTGGAACACTATTGTTTTGAGTTTCCCTCCATTTTATCACCCATCTATAAATAAACCATGACATAAAACTGATGGGCGTCGGGCTCTGCTCCTGCCATCAATCCAGCAGTGACTTCCATCGCCAACATTTCTGGCACCGTTGCCGGGGACGAAGTTGAAGATTTTCCCTGGGCAGAATGACATCGATCAACTGATTCTAAAGGTGCATCAGAAATCAGAATTATTCAAATTTCTACTGTGCACTTGGCGACTCCACTATGGCGACTCCATTGTTTCCACATCACTGTTTCAGCTATGACTAGTGTTAGCACACCTGAAAGCTGACCCTAAGGAGCTTTCTCGAGAAGGTTTTAGCAGCTGCTTTCTTAGCCTGAGAAGCTTCCTAGGGTAATGACAATGTTAATATCTGGCCTTTGATGGTGAACAAGGACCAAACACACTTGAAGCTGCACATCTTTCACCTAGTGACTCCATGATTCAAGGATCAATTGGCGACTCCACTGGTTTGATATGGAGGAAATCCTGGCTCGAAGGTTTGCTCCTTTTAATTTTTCTGCTATTCCTGGTTTTCCTAATGTTTTCCCCTCTATGGATGAATGGGGTGATTATTTTCCCAGATTTAGAGAGCGTGAAGAGGACAATCCTTCTCAGCACCTCGGTGATTTTCATGAACTCATGCATTAGTGGGAGATACATCATGAGGATGTATTACTGAAAATGTTCATGTTCTCGTTAGCAGGGGATGCACGTAAATGGTATCATTCTTTACYCCCTRCTAKCATTTCTTCACTCAGTGAATTCCACACAGCTTTCACCAYCTATTGTCAGAGGTTGTATCCCCCTGAGTTAATTTGTCATAATTGTTGTGAGGGATACCACGAATCTATACAAGAGAAAGTTGTTTCTGAYGTAAGCTGTGGGGAGGATCCTGATGACCTGGGTCAGGAATCAGTCCTTTCTCCTCCCCATTCTTCTGCTTYGGGYGAAGTTATGGAACTGATAAAATCTATCACTGCCAGACTTGACAGGTGGGAAGTTGAGCGAGGTGCAAAGGATTTTCCACCCTTTGAAGAAGATGATTGGGGTATCTCTACAATGAATGGTTATGAAGATCCCAGGGAGGAAGGAGACGCTTTGGGCGGAGTTATGGARCTGATAAAATCTCTCACYGCCAGATTTGACAGGTGGGAAGCTGAACAATACRYTGAGGATTTCCCATCCTTTGAAGCAGAGGCCCTTAGCAGCTMTACTGAGGGMAATTATGAAAAAMKCTTTCCCACGGGACCTTTTTATGGTCATTATGAATCTAACCCATGGGAGAACCAGGAAGAAGAAATCCTCCYAGATATGAATATGTCTGATGAGGGATGTAAGGATAGAAGAATAGGGGAGGAAGTTGCTCTGAGTGAACTAATGATATCTCTCATTGCCCAACATGCAAGGTTAAAATCTGAGGACAATGGGGAGGATTTTCCAGTCTCTGAGGAAGATGTTCTAGATGGCTCTCTTGAGGAGATTATTGAAGATCCCGTAAGCACATTAACATCTATCCCCGATGAGTTTGTTTTCTCAGAACAAAACGATGAAGTGGTAGTTGGGGAAGAGGACTATTCTCTTTTTCTTCACGAGATTTCCCATGATGTATTTACATTTGGGATTGGAAAGGAGGATCTGGAGATCGTTCCTTTTTTTCAAGATGAAGAAGTCTGGTGCTCACCCAGCTTTAACGACTATTCATTTGAAGAGCAGCAGAGCCCCACATCATATATTGATGACCTGGGTAGCAGCCAGCCCGTGTATGACAACTATGAATCAGGTTCTGAGCTGGAGACCCAGAACTTCCAAGAGAAGACTGCAGAGCCTTCTCCTCTATTCACAAATGAAAGACAATGTGAGGAAATTAAACCCCTTGAGAAGAAAATTGAAAAGAAGAGCTCTCCCACAGGTCCTATCTATGATGATTATGACTGTGACCCTTGGGAGAGCCAAGAAGATTTACCAGAAGAACTAGAGGAGAATTCGAAGATGTAGTTTATAGACTGCGCAGAGCCAGTCAGTGAGTAGCCACCACCTGAGATCAGCGAGCCCATTTCAGTTATTCACCCGCATGTGCTTATTAGAGATATTCGGCCACAGGTGAACAACTATGTAGCAAAATAGGCTGTATTTCACCAATTCCTTGGAAACGGCCACTCATTTGATGACCCTGTCAGCAAATACATGGAGTGGCATTTCCCCTATGCCTTGGAGCCACCCTATTTCATCTCAACTCTTGCCTGTAAGGAGGAGTTGAAGAGTGTAGCCGTTCTGTTGTCACAGTTACACCATCTACTGGTGATCATTGATAGAAGGAAGGAGCTTATATCCAGGAAGTTGCTTGAATGGCTATGGTGGAAGTTCTCTTTCACCTAGCCCATGTAAAATATTTTATTAGTTTAGGATTGTATATAAATAAGCTCCTTTGAGCATGTAGCTTTATTTTGTTACTTTTGTTTTTCAGCCTGTATTTTCAGCAGTGGGATGTTTTGAGCATGACTCCATAGCCCAATAGAAAGGCACTGAAGCTGTGAAAGGAGTTCTTAGAGCATCGCAGGGACGACTCTATCCCCCATGGAGCCTAATGTTAGCGATAATTCTTGTCTTGGGCTCGAGAGCACTCAGGTCTGCAAGTTACACAAGAAGCGCCTGAGCGTAGTAGGGAAAAGTCTCATCTTTTGACTTCCAATCAAGCGAGCGGGCAAAGTATGTCGTCAACGGCCAAGATCCAGGTATAGACCAGATCAATAATCGGTGGGTAATCATGGTTAATGGAGTTGCGCCAGGATTAGCGCAATGAATAGCGCTTATATATTGCCAAAAATATCTCAGTCATCCATCCAGAGGGGACACATGGTGTGCAATTGGGTTCCATCGTCTCCTCGCCCCTCGCGACTTTAAAGAGGAAATAATAACTTCCCCCAGCCATGAGTCGCGAGGTGCCAAAGGCATCCAAAGCCTGGGCCCACAGTATCGCCGAGGAGATCTCAGTCATCCATCTAAAGCAGACACTTGGCGCACAATTGGGCTCCTCGCCTCCTCGCCCATCATAACTTTAAAGGGGAAAGACTAACTTCCCCCAGCCACGAGTTGCGAGGTGTCAAAGGCATCCAAAGCCTGGGCCCATAGTATCGCCGAGGAGATCTCAGCAGTCCATTTGAAGCGAACACTTGGCATGCAATTGGGCTCCTTGCCTCCTCGCCCATCGTAACTTTAAAGCAGAAAGACTAACTTCCCCCAGCCACGAGTCGCGAGGTGCCGAAGGCATCCAAAGCCTGGGCCCACAGTATCGCCAAGGAGATCTCAGCCGTCCATCTGAAGTGGACACCTGGCGCACAATTAGGCTCCTTGCCTCCTTGCCCCTCATAACTTTGAAGAAGAAGGACTAGCTCCTCCTAGCCGCGAGTCGCGAAACGATGAAAGCACCTTTCAAGATAGGTACAGGGTCACAGCCCATGGTCACTTCGGGGGGTGATAGAAAGAACCGCGCAAAGGTATGAAGCACCGGGTTTGGCTGCAAAAGGGATCACTATGTTCTCTAGGTGCCAGTTCAACTTGATCTCAATACTGTTTCTCGCTCAGAGTAAATGAAGGTGAGGAGGGGTAGTTGAAACCTCTCCTCAGTCATTAAGTGCGAAGTATGGAGGGCTTGGAGGGTGGTCTGCTCGAGAGGGTCTTGTGTACCCATTTTTCCAGAGAATCCATGCCGAGTTCTCGACCAGCCGAAGGATGCCTACTCACGCTAGCTCAGTATTTACTGGCCCAGCTACTCTTTTCCTGTAGAGGCCATGCGAAGTTAAGGAGACGTCTGACGAAGGACTTCTACCTGAAGATTGATTGAAGAGATGATACGCCTTGGAGGGCGAGCATGCCTCTTTTGGGAAAATCCACCCAAGTAGATATATTAAGTTTTTGTATTTTGTAAGCATCAATGGTTGAGCAGAGCTCCCTACTGTAATGTTTTAACTGTTATTCTAGCTTTCAGCTTATGCATCTGTATATGAGATTTCTTGTTTTATGACAGACAGTTTTTCTTACTCCATCTAATTTTGTCTCATGCTAAGAGAGTTCGTGATTGAATGAGTCACGTGAGTTATTGCAGTTATGTTATGATAAAAGATTTATTGTCGCATAGATGTATTCTCTGGCCTTTGCATTTGAGTGTAATATGATATCGCATTTGGATGTCTTCTTCCTCAGCCTGTTAGAAACCTGTTGTTTATGACAGACCTCCACGTTCCTCTCATACAAGTCTTCCACCTATTTAACCCTTACTATAGCTCACTTTCTGAAGTTTACGCAAGACCTCCCTTGCTCATGCATACCTGGCCTGGTTTTAGAGTTGGAATGCTATTGTTTTGAGTTTCCCTCCATTTGATCACCCATCTATAAACAAACCATGGCATAAAACTGATGGGCGTCGGGCTCTGCTCTTGCCAGAAATCTAGTAGTGACTTCCGACGCTAACATGGAGAACCTCGTCTTCCTGCCTTGATCACTTTTCAAATACCAGTCAAAATATAGAACATCATAGTTCATCGGTGTATCATCGATGAATGTGCATGTACATGCATTATGTCCAAAATAGTATGGTAGAAACTTGGTTCCCCGAAACTCATACCCTCTGCTATCACATTACGAGCTTATGATGGAAAACCATCCTCTCCTAAAGGGCTCTTCCAAAATGTCCCCATTGAACTTGGGGGCAAGACTATTCTCATCGACATCGAAATTATCGACGCCCTGCTCGATTATAATATCCTGTTCGGTCATAGCTACATGTATGCTATGAAGGCAGTGGAATCTTCCATATTTCGGACAATGATGTTCCCCCACAATGGGAAGATCGTGACCATCGACCAAGTCTCAAATTACGAGCCTAACCCATCTACCAACCTCGATAACATCCTTCCTCTCATCCACAAAAACCAAGATGCATATCCACTCGTCAAGATGGGTCCTGGGATTTTTAAAGATCCATCATTGTTAGGGACATATCATGGAGCACCACCAATCCTTCATCCTACTAATCAAGTATGTGACATTTCATCTAACGGAACTCACACAGAGGATGCTCTTCCTCCTCAGGAGGCTTCAGTCATTCCTGATGTCCCAATAGTCGCAGAACCACTCCCGCCGGAGCCTCCTGAGCACTTGTCGACCTCAATAGTCCACGAATCCACATCCCCTCCAGGACATAGTCCAGTTTGGGAGACAGTTCCCCAACCCCTCACTCAAATTCCCTTCTTTTACCCTCCACCTGGTATAGAAGCCTTTCAGGTAGCCACAACACTCACACTACCTAATATGGTGTTAGCAATCCTAGTGTGGTATTTACACCCACCTGAGATGGTCCCTCGACCATCCCTTCCCCCACATGAAGGAATCCCCATGACGATTCCCATACTTCCCCCCACCCCCCCCCCACTCACTAACCCCCCTGCTACAGTTGGGGGCAGGAGAAAGAATAAGGATCCCATCACTCCACTTCCTCCATGCATCCCACCACCTTGCGCATTATGTGAGAAAGAGGGTCACCAAACCAACAACTATCGATCACTACCTGAATTACAGAATTTAATCCCACTCAATCAAACTCCCCCACCACCTGCCACTACCACTCACCCTTCCAGTAGTAAAGGGTTGAGGACCAAATACGCTTGTGCTATCTGTTCAGAGTATGGCCATTATACCCATCATTGCCCAGCACTGCCACACTTTTGGCAGACATTAGCCGCCGTACGC